>BMAW01122873.1:383899-509151 GCA_019974015.1 Nephila pilipes | reverse complement strand
TATATATATATATATATATATATATATATATGTTATATATATATATATATATGTTATATATATATAGTAATATTTTGAACTCTTTAGTTTTTAACAGTGTAAATAGCAAGTTACTCTTCATGTATTAAATAATTAACTTCAGTTTATGTATGCAATAGTGATTTCAATTTTTATTCAAATATAATTTGAAAATTCAAATTTTATCTATATTTATCATTACTTGTTGATGACAGTTTTCAAAATTAGCACTTAAAAGTCTTTCTAATTGCAGGAGGCAACAAATGATTGGGTGGATTAGCGAAAACCACTTCATTACGAAAACAGATCTTTATTCTAATAGGTGTCCTTTATAGAGACATTTGACAAATATCTTTCCAGCAGAAATCAAACTTTGTGATTCGACTGATTTCCTTCAGAGCCACCTATTAAATGCTTCTAAAGGACCTTCTAATGACTGTCCCCGACAGCTGAACATTATTGATGACACCAACCATCATCTGGACATTTTCAGGTAAACCTTACACTTTACCGAAATCCAGACGGTCAACAAAATCATTAGAAGCGGTGATTAATCTAGCAAACAAGGGCATGCCTATCGCTCTCTTTTCTAGGTCTGCGAGGCCCACGAATTAGCGAGAAACGGTTGAACAATGAAAAACACTTATATCATTTTTCTTGCCCGAGATCTCGTCAATGGATAAGAGCAGTCAATTATTGACTTCCCTTTCTTCCAGAAGGAAGTTGTCCATTTCAGGATCGGCGGAGTAGTCAAGGCTTGATTAATAACATTTTAACGATGAGACGAAGGAATAGACACTCTTCGGTTTGTTAGACGCAGAAAAATATCTTTGATTGTGCAGTTCTTTTATGAATATGATTTATGTGGTAAAAGAAAAACAAGTACTTAAAGACAAGACTGGCAAAGAACGCAGGAACATAAATTTTCTTATGTAAACTATTTCGGAAGATAAAAGATGACAATTATTGATTTTAGAATGAAAGGATGAATTAATCATATACAAATCAAGTGTTAAAAAAAAGAATGAGTTAAGGTACATACTTATTTTTCTGGGAAAAATAATACATATCATTTATATTGATGTCATTAGTCATATTCAAATTATTTACATCAGAACTTTTACTTTACACATACTGTTTGAAAATATGTTTTGTTTGATTAGTAGTGTGCAAAATAATTTAGATGTTTCTTACTACATGTAGATGGTGAGTTCTATACGAAGCGGTTTCGTAAAATTCTAATTGTAACTAAGAAATAAGCCAGAGAGAGACATGTATATTTGGATAACATTTTTTTCACATATTAAAGTTACAAATTAGAGCTATTTATGTTGATTTGCTTTGTTTCACGAAGCCGTAGATTCAAATAACTCACAGCATGAAGAAAATAGAGTTCAATCTACTGAGTTTTATAATGACGACATGGGAAAGGTTAAGAACTCAGGAAGAAATGTATAACTCTGGTTAGGGTGACTTTGAAGAGAAGGTTTAAGAAAAGTACTCGTAAATAAAAGTAAAGTTTCTAATTCCTTTTTTATTAGTATTTAAAGCTTTACGATGCCTCGGTATAATAATTAAAATTTTACGATACTGTGGGTTACTTCAATCTACTGCTTCCTAAAATCTAACAAATCAACATTAAGTGTTGCAACATAATGTGCAAAATGATGAGTTAATATAAAAAATAAATGCTATTCAAATATCTCGGTTATTTTGAGTAATATTTAAAAATTTACTATACCCTCTTAAACAACTATGTAACTCTCGTTAGTATGGGCTTCGATTGGAGTTCGATAATGTTCATCATATTGATTTGATTATGGAAAAATAAATGATTCTATTTGAAGAGATACTCATCCTTAATTTGTATCAATTCTGTAAAAGAATTGCATAAGTTTTCCTTACATGATGCTGCACCGTCATTGAAGGAAGATCTACTCCATCAAACAGTAATTTACTCATAACCTGTTCAAGCTTTTAAATATAAGCTTTATTAATCAAGTCGGAGCATATGCACACTGTAATGCACTGAGCATTAATGAGACTCACTCATGTACTAATCAAATATCTATTGGAAACAAATTTATAATGTACCAAAATGTACTTTTAATACGGATTGATTCTGCTTAAAAGACATTTAGAACTATTCACTAAAATATGTGTAGATAACTTTTAGAAACAAGCAAACTTTTTAGCACATTGTTGAGAGTATATTGAGAACGGCAATGTAGTAGTGTAGGGGCAGTTGGTACTCAACAACTCCTAATTTAACATTTGATTAATTATTCCCTCCTAGATCTTTTCAACACCGACCGGTGGGTGGTATCGTCCCCGTTTGAAACTACTGTTCTACAACTGCACTAGAATTATTAGTTACAGATCTCGTTATTTTGAACCTCGGTTATATGACGAAGACACCAGCGCAGATGATACGACTGGAATGTCGTCAATCAAAGAGTTCCGGATCATAATTAACAGCAGTGGATAATTTAGAATTCAAACGTAAAAATGTAATGGGTTTTCACACGAATTTCCCTTTAACTACTCTTTGGGACTACTTTATAACGAAATCTGAATTGAGAACCTGAACCTGATGAAAAAATTGTGACAAAAAAATTAGCATTACTTTAAAAATGTAAAGTGAATGAGATAGAGCTATTGGAGATATTAAAGATAAAAGGAGATAGAGAAATTAGCAAGGTGGATGAACACACTATATATGTGAGAGCAAATGTGAAGTTTTTTTCTATGAATACGTATCTTACTCGGATTGTGTTATTAGAACCGATTCTATTTAGTTGTACCGAGATTGCACTCGGGTACAGCTAAATAGAATCTACTGTCTGGATTATTTAAACTAGTAAAATTCCCCATTATAATATTTGATATTTGTGATTGTTTACTAACGTCGCACTGAGAAGCAACACAAAGGATACTGGTGAATTTCCATGAAATTTTGAGAATTCTTCAAGTGACAAGGACGACACCTGAACTGACACCTCTAGTAGTGGATTCTCTTTAAACTTCCAAACCACGCCAACGGTATGACTTTATTCTCGACGAGATGTAACGTGCATCATCCCCGCTTCACAGCAGTGGCATCAGGGAGAGATTAGATATAAAAGGAAATAGAGGATGTAGCGAGATGGATGAACATTCTACATACGTGCAAGCCTGTATGAGGGGATCTTCTATGAGAATATCCTGTTACTAGAGGAATATTCGAATCTTATTCACTTTACCTAACCCTACTTTTTGCAGTAATAAAGATAAGTAGAATTTTCAAATGTAATCTTTAAATAAGGTTATCGCGATTAGGTGACCGCTCCAAATTATTAAATTATTGTGATTATTATTTATTCAAAACTGAATAAATTTACTTAAATATTTTTGAACTGGTTCTTATTGAGTGATTTTATTTCTTAAAATAAACAATAATGCCAAATTCATTATAATTGCATTATTTAAAATATAAGCAGACAATATGTCCCCGACATCAACATTTTTCATTTATCCATCCATTTTAAAATATATATTTAAGATTTTATTCTTTAATTTTTACAATACTTTTAGTATCTATCACACTGAATTAGGCTCACAATTATTGTCCTATTTTAAAAGGCTCTCCTGGGATATAAAACCGAACCATCACTCACTTACTCAACATTTTTTAATCGAAAAAATGCATGCGATGCTATGAAACTAGCATTAAACTTAGATACATAAAGGAAAGCAGAATATTTAAGGTAATTGAGATGCCTTCCACAAAAAAACGAATTATCCTTTAAAATTAAAATGATGTTAATTATATTATTTCTAATATATTTGTTTACGTAAAATAATCACACTTATATGTATCAATAATCGAATATGATAAATTAAATTTCAAAGCTGTTTTTGCTTTTGTAACTAGTCCACTTGCTTTCAGAAACATTTGAATAAAATCAACTGAGTCATGATTTTAAAAGAACTGAAGAGTACTTGCAAAATATAAGATTCTATGCACTATTTCTAAATTTACTTAATTGAAATGTCAAGATTTGAATTTAATGAAATTTTAAAACTTTTTATAATTTCATGATTTCTCGTTTCCCTTATTTTTTTACACAAATATTGTAAAATATCTAAAATTTGTGAGCTTTTATTAAAATAAATTAAATTCGCAGCATAGGAAATAAATTTATATTATAATGTAGTAAATATCAGTACAATGAACAAAGCAGCTTTTGCGGAAAATGAGCTAGAATCCTTTAAAATCACATCTCAGAAAAACGTATGTACATATATTTTTCTTTATGGCATGATAAGTTTGTTAATATTTTAAAATTGTCAAAAAATTACTCCATTTATCACATCTTCATAAATAATATTTATCTGTGGAATCAGAAAAATAATCTTTATTATACAACATCAAAATCAATTAAATGCAATACTTTGAGCATTTTAAGGTCTTAGTTACCTCTTAAAAGGTTTTAATAAATAAGCTCAAAAAACCTTCCACTATTTTTTTTTAAATAAAATTTTCATCAGGTGTGTAGCAGGATTGAAAAGACTCTTAGTGAAAAAAATGTGTTCGCAGAATCCAATTGAAAACACACTTGCTACAATATAAGAGATGCTTATCTAAACCAATCCTTCAGATTAAATGGTTTTAATTAGGTAAGCTGATCACAATTAATAGGATTAGTGATAAATACCTTAAAGAAGTTTTGATCATTAAAAGTAATAAGTCCCTTTTTCCATTCTTTTTTCCCGAGATTAGTTTTCTTGAGTAAAAAAAAATACCTATAATTTAGTTTTTTTTTGAAAAAAGGAATGCATAAATATTGTTAAAAATTCAAAGTAATATCTTTTATTTAATCATTCATAACATTTCTCAATTTTTAAGTCCTTTTATAAATCGTTGTCTTTCTTTTCTATATACAAATGAAGAATAAATATTGTACAAAACTCACGCAATAATATCTTTTACTTAATTACTCACTATATTTTCTTAGTCTTTTTAATTTTTACACCATTTTATGAATTGTTATTTGCCTTCTATCTGTATATAAGACTAAATCTCTCGGCAATAAGATAAAGTCTATTTCGAAAGTCTCAGAAGTCAGTGATCCGGATTTTCTCTAGACTTCTGAATTTTTCATTCGATTATCTTCTAAAAATCCAGAGGAAATAAGATATTTGGAAGGGAAAATAGAAAAGTCTCGGGATGCAGGAAATTCTTCAAATTGTTCATTCAAACTATCCCGGTATTTGACGGGTGCTATGATCTGAGATGGGCAAGGGTAGGGAAGCTTGCTATTACCTCTGAAAAATGCTTCAAACAATGTCTGGCTTTCACGTTAGGCTTATTTTATGATGTTGAATGGGATGATAACGTAAATGAATTTCGCACCGAAATACTTTTACACACAAAATGGAACTTACAACATTATTTCTTATGCGACTCAGTAATTCGCACACAAAATACTCTTCTAATTTTTCTGAAACTAATTCTGTAACAAGTTTCCTAATTACTTTGTAGCTATAACAATTTAGCATTAAATACTGCAACATATGTAACTGGGGATAGCATAGGAAAAATGTAATTTTAAAAAGGGAAACTATTTTGTGTGAATCTGGAGGAAAAATGTGAGTTTAAGTTATTATTCTAATGCTTAATGATAATACGATTGGGTCATTAGCCCTTTTTTTCCAAATAGGGTAGTTAATTTTACCGAACACAGTTTAAGAAACAAATGTTATCAATAGAAAGAGCTTCCAAAGCAAAATATTTTTATAACCTTATTGCACTTAAATCTAGAATTTCAATATTATTATGCTGAAAATATGCAGAAATAATCGTTATATAATCATATATAACATCTAAATTATGTCTTAATTTTAAACTTATCATATATGAAAGCAATCACACGCACATAATCATAAGTTTAGTAAAGTTTAATGGTGTGAAAGTATAATTAACATTTATTTTCTCTATATAAGGCAGTAATTTTATTTGATTGTTTCACAGGTACCTTTAGTCGATCCATAACTTACATAATTCAGTCTCGAGTCTCAAATTAAAATAATACAAAAAAAAAAAAAAAAAAAAAAAAAAAAATTTTAAAAAAAAACACGTTTTGAGAAAAAAGAAATTACACATGATTTACTGTGAGGAAATTCTTTTGCGTTTTCTACATTTATGAATATGTTTTTCTCCCCTCCTTGTGACTACAGAGAACTAGCGATACGCAAAGTCTGCAGAATTAAAACTGTAGTTAGAACTAAAGAAAAGTTCACAGAAAAGTTGAAAATTCGTGGAGGGTTGATCTTTATCTCGTTATCTCCTTCTCGCTCTAGTGATGCTCTCAGAAACATTTGATGTTGCCGCCGGAAACCATTGGCCGCAGCACATCAAAGACATTACAGAGGCCGTCAAATGCACGCTTCCCTCTAGTTATACACTGTACTACTTCAAATATATAGTGTTGAAATTACAGAAATTCCTGCTTTTGTAGTTTCGTAGATCTAACCGTTGATATCATTGATGGAAAACCACAGGTGAGATTGTGTGCGTGAAACATGTGGATATTCTCTGTTATTGAACGGTAGCAGAAGCCTTACATTTGTCAACAAATACCTTCGAAAATATGAAAAGAATGTATTGTATCATGAGATTATTGGTCGTATAATTATAGCAATGTACCAAAAGATAATGTTAAGAGATAAGAATAAGAAATTAAACTGATGAAGTCAATTATTTTCTCTGGTGCACTGAAATAATTATAATGTTTTAACCAACTTTGACTATTTTCAATTCTAAAATATGTATATAGTTTGAAATTACCATTGAAGCATTTTAGAAACTATACTATTTTTTGATTATATAATGTTTTGAAAATAACAAAATTATTTGGATACGATACTAAAAATGTTTATACAAAAATATAACATTTTATTTTGTTTTATTTTGGAAATGTCTGAAAACACCTGTTATTTATAATATTTTTAGTATTTATATTTCTCACTTAGAGAACGGATGACTCTAAAATCACTGTTACTCTTATTTTTGTTGTATATGGTGTAATGAGATAGATAAAGTAAATTCTAAATGTAAGGTTGTACGGTATTAAAAGATGAAATTTTATTACCTTAAATTGACGAATCACAGTCTAAGCAAGTTAAACAATTTTATTTAACATTTTTTATTTCTTAGAATTATATTTATGTTTAGTTGAAGGTTGTAATCTGGGGTATTTAAATCTTGATATCATGTCACAAAATATAACAAGCAAATAACAAATGCTTAAAATCACAAGATATATAAAAATGTGTAGAGAAGTAAGAAATTATTGTGTTCAACATTTCAACTCTTTTTGATAGTATTTATATTAAGCATATTAAAGAGTCTAGTAAGATAAAAATAAATATTATACTCTAATTTAGTACTCTAATAAGATATTCTTGTTTGAAAATGTACATTAATACAATTAGTATAAACTATACATTATTCATACGATCTCACATTATTTCATACATTACTCTGTCTCAGTACCTTACAAATATAATTTTCAACAAAGAAATTGAATATGAAATTACAATTATTGGTACAAAAAAAATTTCGGGGGTGGTGGTGGTGGAAGGAATGAAAAAATTACTAAGATCTCATTAAATATTTTCATGGATGTATCAAAGGAACTTGTAATATAACAACCATTTTAAAAATAAAACATTGAATCTAATTAGCAAAATGAGATCACATTAATCACTATTTATTCGCACTTTATCAAATAATGGGAAAATATAGTAAGAAATCGAAAATGGGATCACAAATATTGTTACAAAAGTATGCTAAAAGCTTAGGGTAGAGCAGTAAATTATTCTCACAGTAATGTAAGAAATAAGATCTCATTAAATCTTTTCATGGATATATATGAAAGGAGTTTGCAAAGAAAAAATATGAGCCATCTCTGAAATTATGTTATACGTTTTTTTTATTTTTGTTCAAAAAAAAAAGGTTAAATCCGATTTTAGAGGCAAAATGAGTTTCCTTTAATCACTATTTATATGCACATTCATTTTCTTTGAAAATTCCATCATACCGTCAGCAAACAGTGCAATCTCATTTACATCCGGAATAAATTTTCAGCTCAGATGACTTAACTATGCATTTTTCATTGATCAAAGTGATCAAAACAAGATTTTTACAAGGAACAAACGTATCGAAAAGAATTTACTCAGCTACAACACGTGAACGCACATGCATTTGGATACGGAGGAACTTTCATTATGGTAAATAAATTTCAAAAGCAGTGCATCTTCACAGTGAATCGATAAAATCTCTTCTCTTTTCCAGCGACCGAGAGTCCATTTCAATCTGATGATCGTGCAATAAGCAAACAAGATCCTTTGCACGGTCTGCGTCGCTTCATTCAACTCGATTCAACTCATTGATGCAGAAGGGCTTGTTGAAGCGAAGCAAAACGTGTCAACACAGATAAAGAATGTTCTGGAATTCCTAGCGGTTTTCCAAGCATGCGCCTTTGATGATTGAATTCATGTTGAAGGTTTGTGTGCAAAGGGTAAGGTTGCACAGACAACAATTCAATTAAAAGAGCAGTACAATGACAAATAATGTTTGGGGAGACAAATATGAAAATCTGAATAATGGTAAAGTAAACAGAAGATGCAATCAAAACATTCATTGAACAAATTTGGATAAATATTGCCCAGGGAGTGGAATCACTCAAGATAAATATGCATATTTCTTGTATTGATCGGTTTAATCGATTTGTGGAGAGAGAAAATACAATGTATGCATACTCATAAGCATTCAAACCCAAATTGAAGGAATTGTTAAATAAATATTTTATCGAATCATCCAAAATTGAGAATTTGTGAATATTGCGAGTTAAGCAATAAGGTTTAATCGAAAATTCACAATCCATTCCCTGTACTTTTTGGAAAATGTATTCAAATTATTTAAATGTTCGAAAAGTTGAGGGTGTGCCAACAATTCCAAATATCCTGCATTTTACTACTGTTTGAAAGGGGGTGAAAAGCTTAAATTAGCTCTATATTCTTATATTGTACAGTTTAATAAATGAATACGTTGTAAACAATTTATTGTTTTTGTTTTAGTGTAAAAATATTCATTCATATAAATTGATTACTCATGCGGCTTTGGTAAGACTTAAGAATTAATTTTAAAAGAAGGTAATAAGCTAATGTTCCAAATATTTTTCAAGTTCTCATAACAAGAGTGATTCAAAAAGGGACTGTGTTAGGAATAAGAAATAAGAATGAGGTAACAACATGTCGACAACTCGTCGTGTATTAAAACTAACCTATGATTCTACATAGGCTGCCAAACAAAACACAACCTGTAAATCAGTGCCAAATTCGTTTTAGTGTTGTTTAACCAGATGGAAGCCCACCATGGTGACTCCAATTCGTTTAAATTTTAAAAAGGTACTCTTCAACTTCTATAGTAGAGAAGGAAAGTTATTTCTTACCATAACTCAATGGTTACGGAGGAATTATAAGAACTTAAATTATATATTGTTGCATGATATATTTTACCTTAAAGTATTCACAACTTCTTAATTTAAAAACCTATTTTTAGTAATTTTTTTTTAAATTTTTGAACTTGAAAAAAATTACACATATTTAACAGAAGAAGAAGAAAAGATATAAACTAAATATAAATATCCTCTAACTAAACTAAATATAAATATCCTCTATATAGCAGACTAAATATAAATATCCTCTATATAGCAGACTAAATATAAATATCCTCGGTTTTATAAGTATATAAAGCGAACAAATGAGAACAAACACGTTGGAAAACCTCAACAGTTCAGTAAATCTGGAAAAGAGAAGACTATAGTGATAGAAAAACAAAGGAGATAAGAAAAAAAATTCCCCAAAAGATAAAGCTACTTTCTTTAAAGCTGTAGGGAATGAAGAAATATTTTCTTAATTTAGAAACATAATGTTCAAAAATATTATTTTCAAACTTCAAACTTGAGATTATATACAACAAGAATAAGAAGAAAAACTTATATGATTATATATCATCTTCTGTTTATATGCATTTCTATTTATGTGCTAGTTTTATACACTTATAAAATAGAAGATTATATATCATCCTCTATTTTATAAGTGTGTAAAACTAGCATTTAGAAACAAAGAGGTTGAATAACCTCAGAATCTGAAAAAAGAAGGATATGGTGATAGATATGAAAAAAGAAAAATCTCAAAAAGAAGCTACTTGACGTAAAGTTATAGGAAACGAATGAATATTTAAACAATGGCTTGCTGTATGAAATAAAAGCAGGAAAAATTTCGTGGCACTTCAATAAATTCCTAAAATTCTCGGAATAAAAAATAAATGTTTTGATGTTAGTGAGGTTTCTGCGTTTGCTTTTGCAAATAGTTAAAGGTTTTTTAGGTTGGTTTGAATTGAATTGTTATATACCGAGATTACAGAAGCAAAAGTGGATAAGTGTTCCCCCATCCCTAAAAATTCCTGTTATATACCAGTAATGAGCTTGATATCACGCCGAGTTGTATTTTCAAAAAAGAAAGAGAAAAGTACAGTATTCAACTTGAAATTGCTTTTTGAAATATCATTCTATATATTTCGCTTTGAAGTTCATTTCTTAATCTTTCTTCTAAAAAGATGTTAAAACAATATTTTCGTAGAAAGCAATTTTTTTTTCTTCCTTTCGACATTTTTAATAAGAAGAAATTACCATTTTTGGGAACATATTTTTTTCGATTAATACTTTTTGAAAAAAATTCATTTCAGAAAATAATTTTCTAACAATTTTTTTTTTTTTCGATTTTGATCTGATACTAAAACCTAAGATTTTTTTGTATAATTTCAAAATTTCTTTTAATAAAAATCTTAGATTTATTTTTGTACCAGCTTTCAATTTATAAGTGTTTTATATAGATTTTGATCTTTATTTACTATAAATAACTGATACCAAAGTAGAATCTATAAAGAGCTGCAGAGAATTTCAATATATTTTTTAATGATTATAAATCACCGGATAATCTTTATGACAAATGGTTGAAATTTATTTTTCCACAAAAAGGCCTTGGAATAAATCTCATAATTTCGCAAAAAAGTAGAATTTTTCTTATCTTTTTAAACAATCGAAATGATATTTTCAGTAATTTATGTCCTTTTAAAAAAAATCACATATCTTATGGAAGTCTGATATATATTTTTTTTACTTTTAGAAAGAAAAAGCTATTCATAAATCTATGGAAACTGACATATATTTTCGTCTATAAAAAACAGAAGTTGTCCATATATATCTAAAGAGTTTGATACTGACGTTAATTTTCTTACGATTTCTAATGCATACCATTAGCATATGTTTCACAATTTCTTAGAAATATTTTTCCTTAACCAATAAATTTCTTTTAAAGAAATAGCTTCTTCTCCCAATATAAAATTTTTAAAAGGTTTTGGAACTTAAAGACTTCGAATTATCAGTTTCTTTAAATCGTATGTTTTCATTTCGAAAAAAAAGCAAAATATTCTTTAATTTCAATTTTTTTTTATCGTTGTAAATTTCAATCAGAATTTAGAATAAAATTGTACAAAACGAGAAACAAAATATATGTTATGCAGAGAATTGCTTACTTGAAGGTTGCAACAAATTATTATAAATAAATAAAGTGAAGTAAAACATGTGGCATAAAAAAGTCTGTGAAAATAATGCAATATTTTTACAATGTTTTATAAATTTATAATGCTTACATAAACTTATAGACGCAATCTTCTAGAAAGACATTTAAAATAAATAATAATATAAAAAAATTTCAATTATTTTCCTCACTTAATTGTATCTGCTTACGTAAATGTCAAAAGCAAATAAGTCAAGGATTACAAAATATAACTTTAAATTTTACCCAGTTTAAATATTCAGTGTTGATTCAACTGGATAATTTTTTTTTCTGAAATAATTATTTTAATACATCTTTTGACAATATAACGATGTACTTTGAAGAATATTATTAATAATAAAAGTATCAACAGTCGGATGATGCTATACAGCATTGAAAACTTTTATCATAGTAATGTTTTGGCTGATATCTTTGGTTTATTATATAAATTCTATTTACTTTTGAGGATAAAATGTCATAGAAAATGAAGAAGAATATCTTATCACATAAATATTGCGAAAATTATGAAGGGTTTCAATTTTTAAGGCAATTGTATCACTGGAAATTTGCACGAGCTATATATACATCTGCAATATAATAAAAAGTTCCATATCGTGCAGAATAACTAAAAGTTTTATTTTTAATTCCTAGGAAAGATGCTGCTTAACTTTAAACAATGTTCAATGTATCACATATCCTAAGAAACACAGTGACAGTTCTCAAGTACTCTGACATTTTCCATCAAACGTTACGTATTATCTCTACTTACTCTATTTATAAGAGTTCTGTTCTAACCTGAAACTGTGCAAATATCTTCTATCAGCTTTACGAAACATATTTGAGGTTTAATGCTTCTCGACTCACCAAATTCACATCACCAAGTTAGAAATGAAGTGCGATGGTAGGTCTAAGCCGATTACAGCTTTATAACCATCTAATTAGCAATTCTCTAATCCCGAGAGGACTTTTACTCGATACCGTCGAATCATTCTTCCATCCTCCTCACTTTAACCGAAAGTGAATTATTTCGAGTTATTTAGGTTGCTTGAATATTATACATTATTTCAAAATTTTCTTGAGGCATTATGTAACAAATACGTAACTTAAGATAGAGAAATTAAAAGTTTCATATTACCTTTTCTGAAAACTTGTAGTTCAAGCGATATAGTAGAATACTTACTCGCACATTTTAAAAGAAAAAAATCTGTTTTTAAAATATTATAATAGTTATTAAAACCAACCTATCACTAAATCAAATATGCTTAGAATCACATTTCTATGGTTTCAGTATACTTTACGAAATAAAATCTCTATAATCGAATATTTTCTTGATCATGCAAAATTAAAATAAGTTTTTTTTTTTTTTTTAATTTTTTATTTTAATTCTAGTTTCAGTTTTAAAGATAAATTTGGGCATTGCCTATATCATAAATGTTATTTCGTCCATACATTCTCTTTTTCTGTCTTACATAACTCTTTCAAGTGATAAATACCTTTGAATGAATTTCCCAACAGCACCACCTATTGTGACAACATATCGCGACTAGTATTTTACTAAGGATATACATATAATGGATATAAAAGGTACTTTTTTCCTCTAATATAAACTGCTGGTTAAAATCCAATTCCAACATAATCAGTTAATAGCAAACATTTTGTAACAGTAAATAACAATCAATAATTTTAGTTGTCTTTTTTCCGAAAACCTTCAGAAGTGAGCAATCAACGATCAAAACCTAATTAAACTCGGTTTTAGCAACTACCAATACATTTAATCATAACAATTTTCAAAGGAAATGGCGTAGAATTTAAATTAACTTGAAAATAAGTAAACGAAGTACAAAGCCCGCTATTAAATAAATATAAACTTTTTGTGAATATGTCACACACATTCATACTGCCTTACTAAAACATACTAACTATGCAATGTATGTTGTACAGAAGAAAGAAAACTGATTAAAATTATACTATTAAAAAATTATAATATTCATTAATAAACGCAGTTCATATAGATATATAAAACACAAGGTAAGATGAACACAACGAAAATTAGACAAACAATGGCTCCTGCAATGTTCAATTGTATTAGTTAACCTTTATTTGTAGGCTATAAGTTTTTCTAATATAATTAATAAAGAAGCATTTTTCATTGAGAAAAAAGCTCTAGCTATTTTTTTCGTAAGTCAAATTAGTTTTAGATTCTGTTGCAGCAACCGCAACTGTCCGATTGGAACTGATTCCCATCTGCAAAATGTGTTGCTTACTTTTGCTATAGAATCTTTTTTTGTCAAATTTAAATTGAATAAGGCTTTTGTACATTTAAATTGTGTTTTATTGATAACTAAGGAGTAAGTAAAAACTTATGAGATGAGTTTTCATTTCGATTCGTATAAAAAATGTTTTTCTGCATTTATTAAAAATTAATTATCACACAAGAATTTATTTTCTTAAAAAGTATAACTTCGCCCTTTCTTAAAAAGTATAACTAGTATTAGGGTTTATATTTTTATGTTTTTCAAGTTTTCCACTATTTTATATGTATATAAGTATACTTTTTTTTGGAAGTAAAACACTTTGAAAACATTTATAGGCATAAACATTGCAAAAAATAGTAACTTTCCCTCAGATACAAAAAATAAATTTATTTTCCTGAAAACAGAATCAGGATATGCATATTACGAAAGTCCTACATATGCGTTTATTTTATTTTATTTTACTTATTTATTTTTGTTGTTATAATCGGTTTGGAGATTCTCCAAAGTGATACATCTGTTCCTACATCTTCAATACAACATACAAACTCTCATGAATATAATGGCCCAGCGTTTGGCTTAGATTTTCATATATTACGAAAAACTAAGGAATAAATGCATTCTCGAAAACAAAACAAAAAATGTATATCTCTCTCAGTTTCTGAGAAGAAATGTATACACAAATTATCCATACCAAGACAGGACGTTTCAAGAAAAGGTACAAATCCAGATGCCGGTAATAAAAGTGCTGTGAACCATGAGTATTTCTTTAAGAGAAATCTTCATTTTGGAAAAAAGAATGTTCTTGTATGATTCCTTTCTAAATTTTTACGTGATTATAATTTACATTAAATGTTACAATTTATGTTAACCCTGGAAAGCTAATGAAGTAAAAAAAGATTTAAAGATTACCTATTGTTAAAATTACAAGATCGTAAAATAATGAAAATAATACCTATTTTGAAAGTTTTACAAACATAGCTTTTCTAAAGATACAATTTAATTGATTTTTCAATACATTTCATTTTGAAGTGGTTTTGAATCACTTCAGTGAAGTATAAATAATAATTCTTCCTATCTCCTCCTAAATTTAGGTTGTGGTTTCTACAGCAGTAAAGTATGACGTCATATTTTTCTTCCTAAATGTGCAGAATCTACAAATAATGTAAGTTTCCTTAATAAATTTAAATATCATAAAATAGATAGAAAATAATTGAAACAAATGCGGAATTAAAGGGAAATATCCCCTAAATGAGGTTCATATTCGAATAATATTTCAAAGCAATGATAAAACAAAGGTCCTTCGTTGTTATATTAACAAAGTTGATAAGCAGCAAAAGAGGAATATTCTAGAACCTACGAAAAAAGGAGTAGTATCAAAAAGTGGACCATCAATTAGTGATTTTTATGATACATAAGCCTAACAGGCTTTAAAAAATTCATTTGGAATGCTTGAAAAATATCCTTATTTATTCAACATGGGATTTGTATACATGAATACAGGATTTGATCTTTTAGTAAAAAATCTAATTTTTAATGATCAGATGTTCATTTTTTTTTCCTAAGATCTGTTTTTTTTTCAAACATCTGATCTTTTAATCACATTACACACACACAATACACAGTCAATACACATTACTAATAATAATAATATGAGATATATATGCAGCATATAGTTATATGAGGCAAGTATATATTTCGAACAACTGTGTAATGAACAATATTCAACAAATTGTTAATTTGAGATTGAAAACCGAATGTTTTTGGATACTAAGGTTTCTGAATAGTTCAATAATTTTTCTACATTATGTAGAAAATTTCTGCAACTTCTATCTAAGGTAAATATAGAACGATCTTAATCCACAATAGAGTTATGTTGAACACATAATACATATCTATTCAATACATGTAATTCAACTAACACAAATCAATACTTCAAACCGCTCTGTATGTATGTGTACAACTGAAAACTGTGAAGATATAGATTTTGCATATTCAAAAATTAAAATTGATAAACAGAAATAGACCAAAAAAATTCGAAAATAGGATAACAAATTGAAAGAAGGATGTTAATAAAACATAAAGGAAATAATGATGATATTTTATTTATGTATACTAAATTATAGATTATCTTGAAGTAAGACAAAACCTGTAATCCAAACAGTGATCTTTTCTTCAACAATAGAACAATTAAATGAAAAATTCCATGAAAATAAAATGAAAAATCTTCAAGAAATTAAACTCATTTTGTTTTAATTTCATATTGAATAAACGATAGACTTTCATATTAAATTGATCAATAAATCAGTTTAGTTGAGTTTGTGAGAAAAAATTTTAGTCTAAAACGTAGCAAAAGTTATAAACAATGAAACTTAGTTTAATGCATACGCCATGATAAACGATGTTTATTACAAATAATCGCATTAAGTGATAACAATGAGTAAAATATTGTGTTTTATTTCCTTTAGAGCAAGCTTGGATTCTTGATTTATTTGTTCCTTTACTGAATGATCAATTTATAATATTTTGTCAAAGAGGAAAACATCTTTGCAATATTTTCGATAAACCGTATTGAAAAAATTTGAATTTCAGAAACATAAAGCATTTGTTAACATTGGTATTTCAAGCATTTCAGAATTAACATGTACACTTTAGGTAAAAAATAAATTTTACTGATACATTTACATGCGTAAATTCATAGAAGTACAATTTTGGTCCTAACACATTAAATTTTTAAGTGTTGAGTTTTAGTCTTTTAGAAAACAGTTTTAATAAATTAATCTAGACAGGTTAAAAAAAGCTGCCATTGTCAGGTCAGTTTTCTAAAAGTTGAAATAAAATAAATAAAATATGCTTTGAGCATTTGAATTTTCAATAAAATGATCATTACTAATTTTGATATTTGAAATCTTCCTTTAGTTATATAGTTATATATATACAAATATAAAGAAAAATTAAATTAGAAGGAATAAGAGAGGTTTCAACTCTGTTCGGCTGATCCGGATTTGAGTCGATGGCCTTAATTCGTGTGTTTTATTAATGCCACCAAAAACTGATCAGGCTGAAGCACGTCGAACCTATTGGAAGTCCCATGCTCTCCTAATTGGGTGCTGTAAAGTTTGAGAGGGAGATGCCGTTCATGGTGTTGTCCTCGTCCTTGACGGGACAAATTACGAAGTCCATCACCAAAAGTCTGTTACTTCTCAGCGCGACGTTAACAAACAATGCATCAAACAAATCATAAAAAAATTCTTTTGTTTGTAATAATTTGTCTTCGATTATTTTTACTTAATCTTGTACCTTAAATTTTCAATAATATGTATATCTGAAAGATATATCTGTAGTTGGAGATAGTTCAATAATTCTAGAATAACTAACTTAACAGTCAAAAGCTTTTTTACACAAAATATATTTTCCATTCTTCTTTGCTAATTTTTGCCTATATTGTAGTAACTTTATCTTTTACAGAATAGTCTGTATTGTCTGTTTTTTTTCCTTTAATTTACTTTCTTTTGAATTTCATGATTTCCTTTTATAGTTAAAATGAATAATGAATTTTCATTCACTTTTCTGTTTACAGATTTTATTTTTTATTTTATAGTTTGGTATTCGTTTCAATCTCATTATTCTGCCATGATGTCTGCATAATTTTACCAATTTAATTACTAAACGATTTTCTATTTCCTGCAACCCGTGTATATATAAATTAATTTTAATATTTGCGTTTATTTAATATTTTCATTATAGGAAAATGCACTTGTTTTCAAAAGACACGGCTCAAGTAAATAAATAAATATTTATGAAAAATTCAAGATACTAAATATAATAATATTCTAGAATGTTTCATCTCAAGCACAAGAAAAAATTAATACTGGATACTAGAAATCAGATAAAACCGTCAATCATCCCAAATGACGTTATATAAATCAAGATATAGTGTTCTAAAATTAATTTAACACTCAAAGTCCTCAAAGATTCTGTGTGAGCGTCACACCATTGTTAATTTATCAAACGACGCACGAGACCGAATGTACTCTCTATACATCCGATGATTTCGACTTTAGACTACATATGGTCTCATGCCACGCAATCGTATAATTGCTAGAACAAATTATCATATTGATTCTGCTGCACAAGATAGGAAGTACATAAATTGTCTTTAATTTTGAATTATGTCTTTATAACTCTATATACCCAAATTATATATATATATATATATTCTTTTCACTTATTAAATAATAAAGATGTAAGAATCGAATTCGAAAAGATTTATGAATATCTTATTGCACTGATTCAAATTAATTATCCATAATTAGAGAGAAACAATGCTCTAAAATATAGCGATAGTTTTGTTTAACCTTTTTCTGGTTGTAGTCTATTACATACGAAAAAGGCGTATTTTAAACAGAGTCAATAAATGTTGAACTTAAAAGTTGCTGCAATAAATTCCACTCTATGAACGCTATTGCATGACTTCTTTCTTCCAGCTGAGCGAACCAAAATTTCGAAGGAATTCTATGATGCAAACATTGAAGTCAGGACGGCAACAATGTTTTCTACATGCTTTGATAAGTAAACATTTAAGATATAATAAGAAAACATAAAAATTCATAATATGAACCAATTTTTATGGAATTTTATTTAATATTCTGTCCAAAAGGTTTAAATTAACCTGATAACAAAAAGTAACAATAAAACGTTATTTTAATTGCAAGAATTTAGCTCCAAGTCTCTTTCCCAACAGGTGGTGCCCAGTTTAGTCATTTTGACTTCGCTAAGAAATATGAAAGACAGAAAATGACACTACATACTATGTTGATAAGTAGTTATGATAAATATATGCATTTTAAATTTTAACCGGTATATAGTATATGTGTGTATGTCGAAACTTGTTATGGTTGAGTGTTATACAATGGATATGATAATGATAGATTTAAAAATAAGGAAAGAGGAGCATAAAAATAGATTTCCACATACGTAGAAGTAGTATTTATTCAGAAGAAAGGAAATACTCTTATGACACAAAGTTCATGATCGCATAAAAAGTTCTTTTTATTTGTCTTCGTTATACTCGTATCTTCATTACGTCCTTGATGTGCACTGATTTCCATTTCCTTTCTCAAATTGAATGTATCTGAAACCTTTACTATGTTTCTTTTATTTGTAGACCTATATTTACTACTTAGAAATATTAAATGAACTGCATTTCACTTAAATCAAATGATTTAAAGCAATCGATGTTCATCTAAAGGCTTCAAATAACTGAAGAAAGTGAAAGTCTCTAACCTAATCTGCAAACTCATCTTGGTTTGGAAGTGCTTGTTCTTACTTCTTAGTCCCTCCTTCTTGGAAATGGTATAGCATTCTTGTGCATATATCTAATGAATACACCTCCTTTGTTTAAAGTCCTATTAGCATATGTCTTATCATGTCAATCCAGATCCATTAAATGGAAATCCCAATATAAGAGACATAGTGTATGTTTTCAAAAGGCAAGATGCACAGTGGCGAATATGGATAGACTAAATAAAGATAGAAGTTTAAAGTGCGGCGTTATACAGGCGATATCAAATTTTTTAAATATGACATAATCCTTCATTCCTGAACATTCAGTTATTTAGCTGTGAAATAGAAAAAGTAGAAAAATGATTGTCATTGATTTGACAGATCCACATCATTAAAAGGAACGAAAATTTTCTAAAAAAATGGTTATATATTTTAAAGGATCAAAGTAACGCGACCCTTATATATTATCTGCTAAGTTACAGACGAAATTTTGTACTGATTGGGCATTAAAAATATCGATGTAGGCATTGAAGCTATTATTTCTTGACATATTGAGGGAATCTTTATGACAAGTTTTAATTAATGCCAAGAAACAACCACTAATCGGATATAATATTCTTCGGATTAGATATTTAGGTCCCATTGTGTTCCAATAAAGTAAAATCACAACTTATTAACATAGAGTTTTTTTAAATTTTTAAAAAACCAGAGTGCCAAAGCAGAACGCATAGCTTTATTCATATCTGGGCATAAAAAAGCCTTTCCATTATTGGGCATCGTAAGCCTTAACGACATTCGGTGATGCAAGCTTTTAATTATTATTCTGAGTATCGTGAAAGTTTTAATCTATTAATAAAAACAATCGAATTAGAAACTTGACCTTTGTGATTATTCCTCATGACTCTACACACAGTACACCATCCAGAGTTTTATACTTTTCGTGTTTCTGGACCATTCTAGGGTGCTCAGTGTAAGTCAGCAGATTAAACTATTTTCTTTCCATACTGCGATTTATCACTTTCAATATACATAGTTCTCTGAAACGTACCACAGTCAAATCATAAATAGTTTCAATGGCAACATTATATACTAAAATAATGAATGTGCATTTGGAATCTTTATTCACATATTTTACTATTTCTTAGTAATAATTAAACTTCATGATGCTCCTTTGTGAAAGTTGATAAGAATGCGGAAAGCAAAAGTTTTATCCACTTTATGTCATCTGTAGGTACACTTAAGTGCTTAAAATCGCGTTACCTCTCATTAAAGAGTATTTAACATCTCAGAAACGCTCCCACCAATAGCCACACGTCAATTATTTATCCTTCGTTTGTTAAACCGACAGTTTTCTAGGCCAGTATGTTTTTTTATCAGTCAGTGTTACTGGTTCAGATTCTGTTTTCTCATAACAAATCCGTGACAAATGCTATCCGTTGCTTTCAGCAATTACATCGGTAATTTCTGAAGAGGTGATTGTCCGCTTAACGTCCCAAATTGCCACCTCGCACTTCTGAAACGCTCATTTAGTAATTAAGTAAAGGCATTTACTCCCCTTCTTTTTTCCCCTATCTCAGTCATTTAACCCGAAGAGGTGCTTGCTAATTTTTTTTTTCTTTTCTCCCCAAACTTTTGAAGGAACCTCTGAATAAATACAGAGAAAATTGAACTGCGAATGCATTTCAATTACTATTTCGAGACGGATTAGCAGACAGAAGAAAATAAAAATTAAGAAATGAGGTTGGTAATTAACAAAAATTGAATTTAAATATAAGATTCGAATGAATTCTTGATTTTCTTAGAGAAGTGATTATTCTCATATTTTTGAGTGGTACTATGTAAAAAGTATGTTATGATCGAAATTCGGTTACATAGGAGGAAGTGCAACAGAAAACGCGATTAAAATAACACTTACACAGCTTACGATCTTACAAAATGTCTGTATGTTCTAGTAGTTTTGTTTTACATGGAAGAAAGAATAATCAGTGTATTAAGCTGGCCCAACTAAAGATAAATGGTTTACTTTAAATTAAAAGGGACGATCAAGTAATGAAGACGATATCTGACCTATTATTTTACTGTCTTTTCTTCCACACTACACAATGTCTGGGCTCAGAGTCCTCACATGGCTTGACTTGGAAGTTTAAAGTTGGATACCAGCTCAGGTGTAGTCTCCATCAGTTGACCGTGGCTCAAAATACGGTAACAATTGGCGTCTTCCATCGCCAATAACTCCTGTGTTACTTCTCAGTGTGATGATCGTAAACTATCAATCAATTAATCCATGGGACATTAGACTAGGTTGCGGCAGTTATCTTCAACAACGACGACTGAAATTGAGATGCTTTCATAACTGACAAACCAAGGAATTCCTTGCAAGCTCGGTTGTCAAAATTTTTAGTCAAAAAACCGATGGAACAAGATTGTTCGGTCCGAAAGATAGGCAGTCCGAATTATAACAGTCATCCAAGATCAACCAACTACCTACCACGGTGTAAAAAAACATTCTCTAAAAGTGGTTAGATGAAAATATATTTGCGCCGAAGTGGTGATCCAATGCTCGAATACTACATGGCAGCACAGTCCAGAACTACCAATGCAAACTTGCTTCTGTTTGTCTAACTAAGACAACCAGTTACAAATCCCAACTAGTGATAAATGAGCTGCAGCGCATGCGTGAAATAGACCCGCTGTCTCAATTAGAGATAGTCCATGACGTCACTGGATATCTTCCGAAAGTCACTCTTTTCAACAGGGAGGGGATGTATATCAGTTGTAATAATGGCTGAGAAAAACTGCCTTTTCTAAAAATGTCATTTAGAAAGTCCGTCTCCGTATCATCGCGATGATACTGGAGAGGTAATATGTGGTGATTCTATGCAACCCACAACAAAGATAGAAGTTAAAACATCTTGATAATTGACCTATCAATGAATTCCTTTTCTGACTGTGTTGCTAAAGGTATTAAGCAAAAAATCGACCTGACCGAAATCAGTATTTATTTATTTGAATCAGTCCATTAATTCATTATCAACCAATCATCTACACTGAGTTGAAAAATGCATCCTTTAAAAGTGGCGGGGAGAAAGCATCTTCATGCAGAAAATGTTTTAAAACACAACTATATTTAAAATGCAGCTCAGCTAATTATTCCGCATTTAAGTTTCTTAACTGTAATCAGGACTCGAATCCACGGCTCCACACGATTATCGTCAGCCACTACTGCTCATAATTACTGGGGTATTACGATCTTGAAATTACCGATAGTAGATCAATTGATTATTTATTAACGTCGCATTTTAAAGCAATATGAGGGCTATCGGTAAATGATGTCGTAAATTAAAATCACAGTCAAGTGACAAGGGTAATGATGAGTAGGGATTTCAGTGACAGATTCACTCGCGTCACCCTCGCTACATGAGGGTTTTTAGCTGAATCAGGTCTCAAACACGGGCTGAAGAAACATTACCATCGACAAACACTTGACCATGGCCACTCGTTACTACAGATACAAAATATTTTATGAAAGGAAAGGTAAAAATAGTTAAATACGAATTATTAGGAAATTAAAGTCAACGTAACAAACAAATATCGATTAATCGATTCTACACAATAAAAGGAATGAAAAAAAGAATATGGGGTTTCAAGTAAAAAAAAAAAGATAAAGTGCATAAATTAGAGGGGGGGGGGGGAGAAAGAAATAAAGAATATATATAAAAAAGGATTCAGACTGGCAAAAAGGTAATGATTCATATTGTAGATTTATTTTTGTCCGCTATTATACTAGAAATGCTTTTTACGTGTTACAGCTTCGAATTTGTAATTACAATAATTTTTGTTAGAGAAAAACAAACATTTTAAAATAATATAAAAGTTGCCATTATAAAAGCCACAACAAAACAAATGTTTCATCTGAATAAAAATGCAATAATAGCAGTTTTCCGCAAACAGTAAAATAAATTTGTTCCGTATTAACGTTTTACACTAAGAAAAAAAAAGGAAATTTAAATTATTTTATTTGATTAAAAAACTTCCTCATATCTTTGATTTCTTTCAAACAACTAGGAAACAAAAATAATTCAAAACAGCAATAGTTTTGTATAAGATTTTATATATTTAAGAACTTATTTTCTCAGTTTTGCCATGTGTAAACATTATCAATAATTCCTTTTTAATTAATGAATTCCTTTTCAAAATAAAATGTCGTATTAGCAACTTTTTTTTGAAGCCATTACATTTCCAGACATTTTATTAGTAAAAAAAAGACGAGTAACCTTTTAAGCAGAAAAGAACCTATTAATAATAGAAATCAGCATACCAAACTTTTCGTTAGAGAATTTTTTATGTGAAAAAATAATGTAATTAATCAGAATTAAATACTATTTTCTAAGAATCGAAAATTCACACTTACATTCGATAATAAATTGCAACAACACGATGATAAAAAAAAAAAAAATTCTTCTATTTTAACCGAAGTTCCCAATTAATTAATACACTAACTTCTTTCTTGTAATTTATTCAAATAAATATTTGTTTAGTGAATTTTAGAAGTAATAGCTTTTTTTGAAGAACACGGCTTTTAATAAAAGGCTAGCTTAATAACTACATTTGCTTAAAACGAAATTAATGATTTGGTTAACAGCTTAGTTAAGTTCGCTGCAATGGCAAAACGTACATAAAAAATAAGGAAAGCGCACAAGCATCGCCTTTAATGACTCACCTTATGATGAGATATTTTCAAGAAAGTTGATTTTTAAATTTTTTGAAGCTACTTGTCTTTTTACAACACCATAAAATGTCCCGTGAAGTTTGATTAAAGTGAACAATTAATACTAAACTAAGAAAAATAATTAAAACCAAAAACAGGCTGTTCGCGCATTTGTTTTTTAAAAAGGACAAAATGGGCCATTTTTTAAAAAAATAAGTTAAGTTGCGAAATAAAAAGAATGTTTGATTAAATCGTTTTCTTGTATTTTTAACTTTACATAGACCCAAAATGAAAATTCTTAGTAAAAATAGTTAATGATTAAATTTTTGGCTCAGATAGAAGTTCTTTAAAAATATAATGTCTTACAATGTTAATGATCATTTTATTTTATTTTTTTTAAAATAAAAAAAGTTTTATGATTTTAATGAAAAGTTACTGCTTTCTTCGCTTAAATTGACGCTAAAGTTTTCTATTACTTTTTTAATTTTGATCTTAAACTGGTTCGAATATAGAATTTTTTTATTTTTTATGAATATTTCTAATTTAAATATTTTCTTAATCGCATCGTGTTTAAGTTATTGCTATCTCAAATACATGAAAATGTAATTAAAGTTTTTAGAATCATTTTGCATTCCTCTTACTTGCTCCATAAACAAGATTTTGTCGACATTTACCCGTTTTTAATTTAAACATTTCATCTTTAAGCTGAGTAATGAAGGTAATAATTTTCCTGTTTTTCAAGTAGTTTTAAAAGGAATATTGAAATAATAAACAAATGAAGGAAGATAAAATATACGTTAATGAAGGCACACAATAATTCCCAAAAATAAAGGCAATTAATTACTTAATTATTTTCTCAGTAATTTTAGACAAACAATGTTGTGATTAATAATTTAAGAAAGTTAAAAAGTATATATGAGCAAGACTTAAACTGTGTTTCTGAATAGTATTACAGAAACGCTGTTTAACGCACTTTAATATTGGAAATCAGAAGTAATTTTTTTTGAAAAAGTATATTCATATTAGTTAATGTATTTGTTTACAAAATACAAAGATGAAAAAGGAAATTAAGCAGTAAACAAAATTCATTTTAGATTTGAAAGCTGAAGTGAACAAAATTTGAAAAAAAAAAAGATATTTACATAGCAAAAGGGCACGATTTTGTTTTATGTTTTAACAAAACTTGGAATGAGAGAGGGTTCATGATGCAATAATAACTTTTCATTTGGGAAAGAATTTCTCCTGCTGTAAAAAGAAATTACATATATTTTTAGTTATTTATAAGTACACAAATAAAGAATTTAAAAAATATTCATAGGGTTCTAATTCAGTTCAAAAAGCAAGAAAGGAGGCCATCCCATAAAACATTTTCAAAAAGAATTAAGTTTCTCGTATCCTGCGATTTGTAACGATTATAAATATGTTTTATCATGTTCTAATGATGCTATTCATATAATATTGTTAGATTGACCGATTGTTCATTCTAGTCTCACTTAAACGCATTAAGAAGACTATTGGCGGCGAACCCCGTCAATTTTCAATGCCCTCGCTAGTAAAGAGGATGACAACCGAGTTTGCACCCCACTTTCTAAGCTTCTATACCAGTCCCTCGTGAGGACATTCAGCCTTGAAGGATTTAACGGACATCAAATGATGGATCTATAGTAGCATCAGGAATCGAATCCTCAATTTAACCCTTTCGCGTCCAGCGTCTCGTCTACTCTCACTAGCCCAGCGTCGCTTCCACGCGAAGAGCCCCGATCAACAAGGTGGGCTCAGCGTCACATCAACGTAATTGGGAAACGGAATGTTTTATTTGAATTTTTAAATATTGCTAGATGGCGCCAAATTGCAACGGTTTTCACATCAGTCGAATCTCGCATCATTTGACTTTCACATAATAGTTATTAGTTTCTGTTCTGCGCGTTTTATATATATATATATATATATATATATATATATATATATATATATATATATATATATATATATATGTGATAGATTTATTAGAGTAAACTAATGGAGAATCACGACTCTTTAAAAGTGCACGTGGTAGTTAAAGGGACGCCGGCAGAATACGCAGCAGATTTATTTTTAAAATGGAATTTCTTATATACAGATTATTATTCCTTAATATCTTTTTTTTTTTTTAATTTCATATGGATAGTATTTATAACTTTCTTTTCGTGTGTAAGTATTTGTTTTCGTGTGCAGAGTTAAATTCTAGTATTTTGTATATTTAATTAAGTTCTATTAATGTTATTGCCTTTATATTAATACATATTAAGTAGTAGTATATTATAAATATAACTTGTAAAATTGCAGTCATTCTATTAAATGCTAATTTTATAGGAATTTTTTTGTAAGATTGGCTTAACTGCTCTCGCCGGTAGTGACTCTCCGTTTCCGAGTGCGTGGTCTAGGAAGTGAGCTTCATTCCTGGAGTGCTGGCCCTCAAAGGATTAAAAGAAGTAACGCTGATCATAGGTACGCGATCATGACCACTCGGCTACTATGGTCACAGACGTAGAATTGAAGTGAATTATTAAAGCGATTTTCACTTAATATATGACTAAAATATTACTTTTTTTTCACAGGGAAAAAAAACTATATATCTATCAAATCTGAAATTTCTCTACCGTTGTGTAGTGGACACATTTTAATACATTATTTATATCCTTAAGAAACGGTTCATTTCTTCCTGCATAAAACATAGTTCATATCGAAACTTTTATGATATATATTAGCATTTAAAGTGTTAGAAATCCTTTTTCACATTATTTGGTGAATATAAGAACACGCTTGTGTTAAATGAATACATGTATCCTAACCACGCAGGTGTTAATTGATATTGAAACATTTTTCTTTCTAAGAAAAGATCTAAGAATAATTTCTTCAGCCCTAGAAGAAATATTACACAAGCCTTAAGAAACACTAAAACTGAATCAAGAAACACTGTGTTTCATTCAAAGGTGAAGAAACCTTACTCAAATCCATTTGATATCGTTTCATATGAGGGATATATTACTTGATCAAATCAGAATCTAATTACTTATGAATTTCAAACGCAATCACTAAAACAAAACATAAAACGGTAGAGAGATAAAAAGAAAGATAATAATAAAAGATATTACAGGCATCAAATTATACCGGAAATTAATTGAAAACTGTAAAGAGAATCGCATTATTAAAATTTCGAATGAAATAATTCTGATTGCTTTGGCGTAGCGCCTATTCTGTTTTGATGTATGCAAATATAATATTGACTTAGAACAAAATACTAAAAGAACTGTAAATAATCTAAACAAAGCAAATTATTTTCCGAAGGAAAAAGCAGACATAAAAATTCGCATATCATAACTAGAAGGCAAAACTACTATTATATATAATGGGCTGTAGCATCAGCGGATTAAGGATTAGAGAGTCTTGGGTGCAAGATTCCTTTTCATTCGAGTCTGTTAACAGGAATTATTAACAGTCGAGTCTGTTAACAGGAAATGCCGTGGCTGCTGCATGCAAAATATAATTGGAGTCTTTACATGGCATGACTTGAAAGTTAAGAGTGTAACACAACGCATAACATTAAAACAAGATGCAAAAATTCTAATTGCGTTGTTAACAGCATATCAAGTAACTAGGTAGCGACACGGATTAAATTAAATTAATCTTGATTGTCATTATATTAAATTAAATAAATTATGCTTTAAATTATTTCAAAATGAACTAAACATATAAGCAACCAGATAAATAAAATAAAAATAATGTATACAGATAATTTATAAAATTCATCTAAATTAAATTTGATTGAAGTATTGATGAACCTATTTCCTGGCTCAAATAACAATTTACTTCTATCAGAATATGGATCCAAACAAGGAAGTTTCTCAACAAAATCCCAATATCAAATAAATCATAATTTCCACCAAATAACATTCCTTTTATCTCTCAACTCCCTTAAACCTCCACACAACACTTAAAAAAGAAGGATGATTCAACACGCGCTTCCTTCCCTTTAAAGATTGAAATAATAAAAGCCAATACATACAAACCCTAACGGAACCTACAAAATAAAATAAAAGCCCCTGCCAAGGCAAGCGAACCGATGACAGGTGCGATGCCATATTTTACTTCTTGAATCCAGAGGCACGCATGCCATAACCTTAAAAGTTGCCCCAAATTTACGACGCCCCATTAATGCCCTGGAACTCTGGTGGTGGTTCTCACATGACAGACGAGTCTTGGGTGAAAAGGGAGGAAATTGCTGGATGTTCGGTTGCAATCCCCCTCTTATTTTCTTTCGCGAATTTTCTCCCCCTTCCCTCTTCGTTCCTTTTACCACAGAAAAGGGCTTCTTGAATGACAAACAGTTTCCTTGTATAAAGCGGCCGTTGGCTTTGACCCCGTAATTAGAGAACCTTTGGGAAAACGTACGGCTTTTCTGTTACCTTTTGTACGGGATTTAATTTATTCCTTTTTTTCGGTTGTGACTGTTGGTAAACGACTAAAGTTCTGAAAGGGGTATTGGAGAGTTGAGAGATTTGTATCACCAGAATCGACTTTTCTGAGTTATATGTTCGGAAGTTGCAGAAGTTATCTATAATATTTATCTCGATTGTAAATAACGGTAAGGCATAGCTTTCGTCGATGAATTTGTTCCAGAAGATTTTTTTTAGCTCTCGGAACAAAATATTTCTCAGATTAGGAGAATTTATCCTATATTTAGGATCCTAAAGACGTGGATAATTTATTCCACTATCATATTTTTTTTAAAAGAGTAACAATACTTTAAAGTGATAAATCGGCTGTATTTGTTTTTGAATTGAAAAAAAAAATACTTAGGGTAGTTTCCCATTTTTAAAAAAAAATGAACTTTTAGAGCAGTTATCTGAATAAAAATTTATATACATAATGGAATAATGTGAGCAAGATCGGAAAAATAATGTTTTAACAGCTCTTTCCCTGCATAAAATCTAAAAAGTTCCTTTGTTCCTTAAGAAACTGTCTGAAAAATACTAAGTACATATTTCTACTGAATTTTATGTGGATTATAGATGTAAATTTCGGGTGATCAAAGTAAAATCTATGCAATCCGCTTTCTGATATATTATTTTATTTTTGCAATGATATAAAATAATTTTTCTTAATTTAACCTGACTTTTTCTTTTACAGAAGATATATATGTGTGCGTGTGTGCGCGTGTGTGTGTTGTAAAAATTATTTTAAAAGTGCATACTAATATTGTATTTTATCTAATATCTAAAACCATCATAATCATACATGAATAAAAAAATATTATAATTATACGTTTCTATAATAATTATTATATTTTAAAACACTACATTCATGTATAAACACATAAATCATTGTGAAAAAGTAAATCTTAATACATAAAAATAACTTTATAGAACATTCGATTCAACAAAAAATAAAGAATCAAAACAAGGATATTAAATATCATTATTTGTTGTTTCTGGACGCAGACAAAGTAAGCATGATTGATCACGTTTAAATTCATCAAAACCATCTCATGCAGTAATTAATTCAAAATAGAATAAATTTAAAGGTGATTACTTTTTAATCAACTTATTTAAAGTAAATGTTCACATAAATACATAGCTCATTAAAAATACACACACACAGAAAGGAACTTAAATTTAAAATCCTAATACAAATTCTCACATTTATAAACAAAGTAATTGTTGCAATGACCATTAAGCCAGAAAATACCACTAAGGAAAGAAAAAGGTGTCAAAAATTATTTAACAAATAATTATATAACAAAGAAATAACTAATCTCACAATAGAACAAAATTAGTAAAATAATAATTAATAATTTAAGTAATTTTTTTAAAAAAAATATTTAAATTCAAAAATTATATACTTTATTAATTCCGAAAGAAAATTATATAGTTAAAATATAATTCACGTATTACCTTCTACAATACATAAATAGATTTAAAAATATTTTATTCGAAGAAATTTAACTATTTAACATTATCATAATAAAAACAGAAACCTTTAAAGAATGTTTAAATTTTTTTAAAAAAATGCATAAAACTAATTATTCTATAAAAAGTCTTCAATTTCAAATATTTTTTTTTAAAAAATTACGAAACTCAACATATAGACAATATTTGTAAAATTTGTGAAAATTTATTCCGTTATTGCATATTATACATTTTAATCACATGTAAAAGGTTTATTTGTTCTTGATACTATTTTAAGTTTCGATTTATTTCACGTCAACTGCATTAATTGTCTCCCCTCTCATCTGCTTCGATACGCAAATCCTTTCTTAAACATGACGAAATGAAATTTAGTCTAAAAGACAATATCTCCCACTGTGACTTAATACTCGTATTAAAAGGTTTTAATACAAAGATCAAACAAATTTGCTTATGTGTACAGAAATAGCAAAATAGGGGTGACTGAAACAGATAAGCAGCAAATTGTATTATTAATTTTTAAAGATAAGTTATTGATTATTAAAATGGTGTACACACATAAATATGAAATGCATATAATGATTTCGAATACTGTTCCGATGCAGAGTAGCATGATTTTGAATATAAAAATAATTTCCGAAATACCTAAATAACACATCTGCTTAAGTTTAAATACAATTCTGAATCATGAAGTATTTACTATCAACTTTTATTTACAGAGTAAAATAGACGTATTTTTCCCGGAACATAAGATGCAACACATTATATTTAAAAAATCGACTTAAAATTGGAGTGCGACTTATGGTCCGAAGGTAACATTACAATACTGGACTTTATAGGGTATCAAAGCTATTGGAGAAGTTCTTTTATTAAGTTAATAGTGGACCCAGCAAAGCTTCGCTATTGCTGCATTTAAGAATATATGTAATGATAAACATTTAGCAAAGACAGATCACAAAATGAACAATAACAAAATGTTGAGTAGGAGTAAGGCTTGAGAATGGTAAAATAGTGTTGTACACAGTTCGGAAATTGGAACAAATAACATTTGACGCTCTGGAAAATACAGAAGTTATGATACACCTTAAAGTTAAGAAAAATGTTCATTTAATGCTGAATATGGAACAATAAAAAATGCATATAAATGACAGCAATGATCTTTAAGAAAGGCGTCAGTACGAAATATGTCCATCGTGGGGGGCGTTGCAACCTTCCACACGTGGTATCACGCTTTGCACAGCCATATTCAGCAATTGTCGAAGCAATTTATCACTCTCCTCTGTGTTATTACAAATGATGATTTTCTAGTTCGTTGGAGGACATTTTCGACCAAAAGGTTGCCAAATCTAAGAGTCCCAAGCATTTTCAATGAAGCTTGGGACTGGACATCTGGTTATATGGGGCATTCAATGCCTTTGCACTCTAAACATTCCTGAACAACGACTGAGAGATGGCATGGGGCATTTCCGTCCATGAAATGAAAAGCAAATATGAGATGGTAAAACTTCATGAAGGTCTCTTTGACTATTCATATTCCCAGATGTGCATGTAGATGGTTGCATTCAATAGTCATAATACTTGTCTAAATTATGACACTGCATGTAAGATATCGGTCATTTTCCTGGATATTTTCTGCACGATTTGTTGTGCCACTCATACGCTCATACTCATACTCATACGCCAAATTGATTGACATCTACAATGCGATTTCAGACTGATCCTACTCTGTTAACTGTACCTACACTCTACTGAACATGAGAATAGAATGCATGACCAATCCTAGTAGGTTCAATTTCGATGTTCATGACATCATTGCAATCGAACGTATAGTCCACCTTTCCTCAAACGTCTCACTACAGTTTTTCGGAATATCTGCCGGTATGGCAATGAACCTGTCTGCGCGCGTCATGCTTCTTCCACACCCACCCCTGGGTCGATTCCACAAATGGGAAGTCGTGGTAGTGGGTGTCACATTTCAATTGTTCTTAATGTTTTCTACATCCCCTAAAATATGTTAAACTTTCCAGAAATTTGTGTTACTCTTCGCCCTTTTTCAATCTTCCTAACAACGCGACCACGAATAAAATCATCTAAGTAAGGCGGGAAAACTTACCGAAATTTTGAAGTTCCTCAATTAATTCTTTCCCGTCAACCTTCCACTCAGAACAAAAACTGTCTACTTGCCAGAAATCTTTGAAATCTCATATGAGTGCTACACCCTATGACGAACAAGAAGAATTTTCATACTCACTCTATTTCTTCCTAAATTCTGCACTTATTTTAATATTCCACAAATTACTTCTTTCATTTTGTGATTACTCTGGGTGATAATGACATACATCCTTAACAACTGTGCCCTTGTGTATTAATTAAATAAATACATTTGATGTTGGATATCAATTCATGTTTTTATTTAAAATGGCAAGAATTTAATTGTGTGTGATAAATCATTTTCTTACTGTTTCATTACTGTTTTGTTTTTATTATTGTTTTTTCTTCTTCAACTTTTAAATCATTTGGTTGCACACGGGAAATCATTCTTTTTTGTACGTCATTCATTCATCTTTTATATTAAATGCTACGCGCGGGACAAAATCCTCTTTTTTTTCATTATAACGGAAATAAAATTATTTTACTTAAAAATTCTGAGTGGTAATAATGAATGTTAATATTATATTTTGCATTTCAAATTTCGTAGATCAGTCAAGGAATAGTATATGAATGAACATTACATGAATTACATGAACATTTTAAAATCATATGGAACATTGTATGAGACATATTTGAAAAAATAATTGCTATTATGAATATTTTAAATAATTTTAAATTTTGAAAAATTTTATCAATAAATTCTATAAATTACTGAATTCTTAAAATTTCTATTTAATAATGTTAAATGTGCTAACAGCCAATGTCAAAAAATTTTTTGGTTTGGGATATATATATATATATTCTGGAAACTCTTAATGGAAGTTTTCTTGCATAAATGAAATATTAAGTTAGCTAGATTTATTAAAATATTTTTGTCTAAAATGAGTCCCATAAATCTGGAAACGTCTTATTGTTAGAAAATGAAAAATCATTTAGCTTTCGAAATATGGAATAAAAAAGTAACATTCGTAAATAAATTTAAGTTAATGTAAAACGAACAAAAATGATGTAATTTTCTTATTTTAAATACGGTTTTATGGAACTCCATTGTGTTTTATTCAATACCGAAAGCTAGAATACTGTCTGCTAATTTTCACAGGTTTATTATTTAGAGAAAATGTTATCTTTCGAGATTAAGAAATTAAAACTCTCGAGGGAAAAGAACATAACTATACATTAAAAGTGACAACAGTAAATTGCAGCTCTTACAAACATTAAAGTGTGTGTTTTCGTTTCGCCTTTTTTCATCTTATTTTTCTTCTGTAAATCTAAACTAATTTCATGCATAAGCGATTGCATTCGTTTTGTTCCTACAATGATTCTCCAAACCTATTCTGCAGAAAGGAGACAAATTAAAAAGGAGTGAGCAAACACAACTGTTTAAGTGAACATTGCTCTTGAAGAACCCTTCTCTAGATGGTAAAAGAATAATGAAAGAAAAGAAAAGAAACCAGATTTAACATAATTTATTGCCATCACTTGTGACAACTTTCTTTTCTTCCCCAGAAAACCAATTAACGCATACTGGTTTAGCCAGCTTTATTAAGAAGATTTTCCAAAGAGGATCTGAGCTCTTTAAAAGAAAATACACACAATGGCCACAGCAATTAACTTCGTCACAACTGTCAGAAACAAGGTAAAATATTGTAATTTAAATTACGAATTAGTCATATTACAGTTCTCTGGTTCCAGATGAATTCTTTGTTTCCAAGGTTACGGAAAATTCAGTCAGTGCTGCAGTGGATTTCCATTTATAAATATATTACTCGGATTACCGTATATGTCTCCAGCGAAAGCTTTTTCAGAATGCAAAGCTCAGTAATAGAGTTGTTTGTATTCAAAAGGAACGACTAGAGATAAAGAAGTTCGTATTCGTCCCCAAAGTTTGTTTTTATAAATTACATGTTTTAACTGAACTGTTGAAGCTATAACACATAAAACATGCTTATGTTTTGACAGATGATATTTAAGCTAAAATTAATATGAAGAAAATTACTATTCCATACACAAGCCTTTATGCATGAAGAAAACTCTTGTCTCAAATAAAAGAAATCCTTAACTTATTTCGGCATGCAATTTGCTTTCTTAACAGCAATACTTTCCTTTTATTATTTATTTCATGCATTTAAAAAGGCTATTTATGGCATTAACTTCGTGGAGGGTATGATTTTTTATTCTTTCTTAAGTTAATACTAGTAAATGCACGCCGATTTTTCAAGAGGAAAAAGCTGATAAAATCAATTTTAAAAAAATTACGGAATAATAAAAGAAATGTGTTTTTGCAGACTTATAAAGCATTTCACACAAAATAATTATGGCTTAAAGATGAGATAATCAAATATTCAATATATATATTGTAGTTTCAAATTAAAGTATTTTCTTAAGAATTCCACTATAAAACGCTATAAAAATTAACTTAAAATGTTATTATTGCGAAATAAAAAAAAAACCCAGATAAAATGAAATATTCTACGAGAGAACAACTGCATATTCTTTGATAAAACAAAAATTTATTATTACATACCAAAAAACAAAACATTAATTATATATATTAATTAAGTATGTATATTGTAGAAATACAATTTAAATGATATTTTTATATTAATTAATATTATCAAAAATTATCTTAATAAGTTTGATCGAACCTTAAATATATTACACATTTTTGAAATAAAGGGGGTAGAAGAAAAAATGGCATCATGATATTGTAATGCGAACTCGTCATCTCATCTCAGAATAATTTGATACATTTCACTGTAAATGATTAAAATGAGAAAAAAGATATCTCTTTCAATGATAACAGATAGAAAGTAAAAAAAAAAGAAGTAATAAAATAGAATAAAAAAAGGACAGAAAATAATATTTGATAAAAAGAAAACTACTTTAACGTAATTGCATCCGACAAAAAGCTAAAAGCATAAGAAATTACTCTAAGTAGAAACTTAAATGTGTAAATACCTGATAAAAATGTATAGTGACACGAGAAAAATTAGTTTTTAATGTAGCTAATTACATTATAGTAATTTCTGATGTAATTTGTAATGATTATATTAAAGCCACGAACATTTATGGCAAAAATAGAAACATACATTTGAAAGTTAAAAATATAAGATAATTCTAATTATATATCTTTTATTTTTAATTTCTTTCGCTTAAGTTGAAGTAAAAGCTTTCATGTTTGTTGCATGGCTTCCATTACTAAATACAGAAGAGGCTCTCTAGTAAAAGTAATAAAATATGTAAATATAGAAAGAAATAAAGCTCATTAAACTATTTTAAGCTTCATAGTGGTTGACATAAAAAGACAACGTAATATATTTAGTTACCTTTTCCATTTGTACAAAAACAAGTAAATAATATAAAACAAATACAACTGCTACAAGAGAAATGTTTTGTCTTAAAAAAAAACTTAGCAATTTTTTAAAAAAATATTATAGATTTTTTTTTATTTGCACTATATTGTTAATTACATTGAAATACCTTAAAACATTTTTAAGCAGGTTGCTACAATCACAGACACCAGCTTCATGGCCGATCATATTCAAGTTGAGCGATGAGTTCGCGACCGGATTCCACTAAAGACCGCTCGTGAAGAATAAATGGAAATGCTGCAAGTTAAATGGAAAATTGTGTCTGAAAACAACACGATACATCTCATATATATTAGTAAGGTCCATCTCACAATCATCAATGATGATTCAATCATCAATGATGATTCTGAGATGGATCTTACTAATATATATGATATTCATCTAACAATCATCTTTCGTATTTCTCTCTATAGCAAAGTTAATGAAAACTAAAAACTATTTTTTCAATGTACACTTAACTCCATATAACATGACACTCATATAACACGTTTCCGCTTGCACACGTTTTGAGGATGGGTCAAACCCTGTGCCATATGTCCGTCATTATTTGGCTCTAGTACCATACCTCAATATAATATATTAATCAAAACTACTTAATTTCAATCAAAAACACAGAAAAATAAAACGAATTCTATATTTTTTTATGTCTGTATAATAACTAAGGCAACTCTCTCTAGTAACACAACTTAACTCATAATCCTAATTTAAGACTAAAATTAGAAATTTCTCTTACCAGTCCCCTCATTCTTAATTTCACTACTTTCTCCGACAGTAACAACCTATATTAAGGCTGTTAATGAAGCTTTCTTCAATCTGCAAAACTAACATAAGAATTTAAGTCTTAATAACACTTCTCATACCGCAATTCCTTATCTTCTACCATCCTTCATTATCCATTAATTGCATATCTTTTATATATCATTATATCTAAATCACTTCACTTCCATCTTTATCTAATTTACCTACACACGTTTCATTTTGATTGGGAAGAAATTGTATTTTTTTGCATTCCTACTCGTTAAAAGTACCCAGGCTGCAAGAGAGAAAATCGCGAATAGACCAACGATACTACCCTAGTACTACACAGCAACCTACGACAAAAACAATTTGAGAATTAGATAATTCCTTGTATTTCCATTCGCCGGATTACCTTTCAAGGAACGATAATAGATACAGAAACGGTGGAATTAAACATTTTGTCATGATATACAAGCTTATTTCCCTTCAATTTTCTTTAAGGGAATTTCCATGACATTGTTTGATTGGAGAGTCTCGAGGTTGTAACTTACGTAAATCGACATTACTATATAAATTGAAGTGTAGTGAATAAGACAGAGTAGACAGAAGAAAGATTGATAGAAGGCTGGGGGAGAGTTAGCAGACAAGAGGAGATGAAGGAACCAATAATAGGAGGGTTGTAGAAGAGTTTCGATTGATTGTTTATCAACATCGCACTAGCAACACCAAGACTATTGTCAAACGAATCTCGCAATTTTGAGCATCTGTCAAATGACGAAGACGATACTCGAGCTGACACCCCCTCTCCAAACTTCCACAACACCAGTTGAGGTAGAGAAAGTGATCCGAAGGTGACTATGCCGAAAAAAAAAGAGAAAGGAATTGATTCGATGTCAGTATGGAGTTATCACCCATAGGATCCAAATGAGAAGCTTGGTAGTGACTTGGATCCAGATAAGCAGGGTCAGATAAATAGAATTTATAATACTAATCTTTAGATTCGAACTCAGTGAAGGACTTTTTTCTTAAATTTTGAGTGTTCGAAGATTCGAACAGAAACAATTTCTTTTCCATCATTGTCTGATCTTTTCATTTGGGACTACTCATTTCTAACAAGCGATGGAACAATTAAATGAGGGAAGAAAAACGACCACTTTTTTTACAATTTTATTTATAAAAAATTCGTAAAAAAGCTCTAGACTTATCCGAACGGTTATAGGTATATTTTTGTATGAAGATCACATTTCATTAGCAAAAAAAAGTTCAAGAAATAACTCCACAAAAATTTAACACTCTATAAAAAAATTTATAAAGATATCTGTGTGAAATAAAATCTCCAATTAACACACCAATAACAGATTTTGCGAAAAGTAAAGTAAAGATCTCAAGATATTAAATGAAGAAATTTCAGAGGATGAGGACATCTTGTCAAAGAAAAACGTTCTCTGTTAATGGTGCTAGTAGTGATGACGAAAAAAAAAAATTACTTGATGATATAAATATGCAACATTTTTAATGAAAATTTCTTTATTAAATATGTTTTTCTTTTAATTATACAAGTATAATAATATATTTTTCTAATTTTTGTAACCTAATTCTCCTTTTCGATCTGTTATTTGTTTCTTATAACATGGATTCACAAAACACAGCACTAGTAGAAACATTACACAATCATGTTGCTTATATTTATAACAAAAGTTGAATATGAGGAAAACAATTACATTTTTTTTAAACTTAAGTAATAAGTACTCTGTAAATTATATGCAATTTTATTGTTACTTAAATTTGTAAGGAATTTCATAAAATAGCAATTTATTATTTCATACAGCAAAAAATTAATTATTTTAATGAATTAAAAATATGATTTCATAATCGAATCAATTGTTTATATTTTCTCTCGTCTATCTGTACATATTTTTTGCAACATTCTAGGTTACAGAGCACATTTTGCAATACTACATGCTAGAGAGTATTTTACTTAAATTTCAATAAATATTTCAAAATTGTGTATTTATTGAATCTTGTTTGAAGTAATGTACAAACTTTTCAAAAATGTATATTTTAAATCTGCAAACTTTCTTAAATGCTAGTTTTACTACCTCAGAGTTCTGTTAACAGAAATAGTAACGAATAAGATAAAATACATAATTGCACACACAAAAAGGATTTAAACCAAAAGCAAACATTATAAAAGCCAATATTTTAATTTAAATACACAGATCTCCTATTTTTCATGGAAAGTTACTATTTTCAATTAGAATCTATATTTGCAGCTGCTAGAATGAACTATAAAAACGCATAATTACTTTATAACTTCACTCTTGTTTTCATCTTTATTCTTGAAACTAATATTTTACTACATTCCTTTAAAGTTTACTTTCCCTTTTCGAGAAACAATGGCCTTTGAACTGAATACAAATGCTTATACATTCTTCACTTTAAATCAACGACACCTCCCACAACGGTTAGAACGTTTGAAAACCATCCACTCTAAAACCCATTAGAATGTAAAATGTCATAAAAAGGGCGGGGATGGAGGAAAAAAAACGCTTATTAATGATCGTCGAACTTTCCCTCCAAGTTCCATCCAAACGCGTACCCTCTTTGAAGGCTCCTTGAAAATTGCCAAAACGACGAACAATTCTTTAAAGCTGGCAATTATTCAGGCGGACACGTAATTTCGTGAATGACTTTGGCGACAATTATCTTTCAATTTCATCGCCTGGCGATCATCAAGGGGGTTGCCTTCTCAATGAGCGAGGGGAAAAAATAACCCTGCATACATCAATTCCGGCGATTAACTCTAGGCCTGTATTTGGTGGGGAAGCACCCCTGAGGAACTTGATATTTCATTACCTGCCAGAGTTCTGGACGAATGGGAATGAAGGTAAGGCCCAAATATGATCCGTTGAGAGGGCCAAGGGAAATTAAAAATGCATTGCACATGAAAATGGCAGAGTGTATAAGTAATTGCAGTAGACAGTTTGCTGGCAGCTTAATTGTAATTGTGCCACATCACATCAAAATAGAGAAGATTTAGAATTGTTGAATGCCTTTATTTTTGGCGATTGTATCTAATGCTTTATTTTAAGAGTATAATGTTCCATTTTGCGTTATTGTATTGAACTTAATAGCTTCAGAGACTGTGGTTTGTGAAGAAAAATTTGAATTTCAATTTTCTGCGTCGAATCGTTAAGCTTAGAAATGGAGTTCCATTTAAGCTCATATTTTATTCATGCATGGAATATTTATAGTCTGTAACAGTTTAATGAATTAGGGAGAAGGATGATTAGATACGAGGTCCATATAATTCCATTCTGTTGGTAATTATAATAAATAAGTAACGTCAGAGAGGTATTCATATCGTAAAGAATAGATAGATTACAGCCACTCTCAATTTGCATATATATTTCAGATAAGTAAATTAAATTGTTATACATTGACTAAAAAATAATATTTCTATCCCTTTTTGCTGGTTTTAAAGTTGGTTTCTCTTATTTAGGAAAGAGAAAAAAAAATAAGCAAAGATTTTTTTTTTGTTTACATTTAAAGTAAAAGAATTTAAGAACTATCGGTGTTATAAAAAACAATATTTTTATAATTATAAATATCTTTGTAAATATAAATAAAGAAGAACGAATCATTCCGACGGATTTTATACGGAAATATGCACAATAGATGAGTTTTTGAGAAATAAATTTTTGTTCAACATGAACTGAAAAAAAAATAATAACTCTAAACATGGAAATTTCAAAGCTTTTTTTAAAGGCATGTGCAACTGTTCTCTGTTTTAGTTCTGAAATTAAACAGGAAGTTTGTGCAGTTTTTAAGAGTGCTTTTCAAATAACATTTATTTTTATAGCTTTATTTACTTAGCTAATTCAGAGTTCTTAAATTAATTTTGATAAATAATACATAAATATTAATTATTGAGAAATTTTAATATTATATATAAATTTCATTTCCTATTTGGTTTTTAAAACTATTTAAAGTTGATTTTTCTCTTATCTATTGTGATGTAAAGAAAGAGAATTCACATACATTTCTTTATTGCAAAAGAGAAATATAACGCTCAGTTTACAAAAACTGAAAAATTTCCATATTGTTATTGTAGGGAATAAATGTCATACGAAATATACTCCAGATAATAAAAAGAGATAATAAGACTAAAAAATGTAAGTTTTATATTTATGTTTTCGACCCTATATTTTCAGATCTACCAAGATCGATCTGACTTAGTATACTGGATTCTTGAAATTTAAACATTGTCAAGAGGCCCTATATTTACCAGCCTTCGTTCAATCCGATGAAGTAACATACATAGCATTGATTATGAGTGTAGGAATATCTTTTTAAAATCATCTACTGAGCTGCTTTAAAGTGAATTTATTATGTATGATCATTGTATATATCGTCATTTATACTGAATTGTTGTAATTTAGTTCTTCAACTTGCGCTTTGCTGAATGAATGAAATAGAAAAATCCCAATATTATCCAAGAGATACTTTAAGCATTTTTGAAGTAAAATAGGATAACAATATTTTACTTCTAAAATTTAAATTGGATGTTCTGATTAGGAGATAATTTTCAAATAACAGAACAAATACCAAGTGTGTGTGTACAGTATGCAATTTAAAATATACAGCGACACCATACGCACGTGTGTTAATATTTTTTACAATATTTTTTTAAAAAGTTATGCTGATATTATGATTCTTAGGATTTTCGGCTTGTTCTCTTTGCGAAATTATAATTATTGTATTTTTTAGTTATACTCAATAAACTTCAATTTAACTGGTCTTTTCATTCTCCTCAAAGGTCTGATTTTTTCATTTTTTTTCTTCTGTTATTCATTTCATGTACTACAATCCCGTTGTCACTGTCATTGCATTTTAAATGAGTTTCCTTAATCAAAATTAAAAATATAAGTAATGACTGGAATCAATAAAAAAAGAACTCTTATGTAAATCTATCTTTTTCCTACAACACGATTGACCTTCATCTCTCCTTAACCTTGTCATGTGTAACTGACTGCAAATAGATTATGTTAACATATCAATTAACACTTCTCAAGACATGTGAAGGCAAAAACTTTTTACTCTGTTTAACAACCCTAAAGAAATGAATACGTTGAGAAAAAAAAAGCAAATATTTCCTAAACACAATAAGTCATTCGTCGTTAAAATAATAGCACTTTTCTTTACATAAATTCATCAAATATCTGAAGATGAAAAATGTAATTTCACCGTCAATATTGAATTATCCTACTTTTTTAATTTTTTTTTATCTTTAGTATTTATCTATTACCACAAAATTTGACGGACATATTTGCTGACAATTCGTTTGTTACGAGTTTGCGTTCTTATGATATCTGTAATGAGGAGGGAGGGCAGTTGGTTCTCAATTCTCTCCAAATTCACCTTGAACCAAACACACTCCCTTAAATATCTTCAAAGTTCACCGGTGGTTGGTAAAAACACCCTTGAGAACAACTGATTTATAGTATAATTACAGATTGTGTGTGTTGGATCTTCTAGAGTTTAATAACAGCAACAGATAAAGAAGTCGCTACTTCTACATTCACATAATGACCTAGACGTCTAGTTTACTTCAAGGACATTAGTACAATGCACAGTCTTTTTTTTAATCTCGTGGAAATTTAGCAGTCGCGGTCATAAACTAGAAGCTGGTGATGTTTTTTTTTTATTTTATCGAGTCGTGGGTTCGAGCCCTGATGTCCCTTCAGACCCAACGTGTTGCGCAGTAGAAGTATCTTAAATTTGACTGAGATCCTAAGTCCTCCCATTGTCATGGTGTGGAAGTTTATAGAGGGAATTGCCAGCACAAAAAGTAGTCTTTGTAACTTAATCGAGATTCAAAATTACGAGGTCCGTAGTCAATAGCCCTCGTGTTGCTTCTCAGTGAGATGTTAAATACAATCATAAAGTTTATTTTTGCGATTCTTAAAATATATTTCCAGGACATCATTATCAATATTTTCACCTTGGAAAACTTATTCAGCTCTTAGATATTGAATTTTTTTAAGTATTCATGAACAGTTGTAGGTAAGTCACCTGCAATACAAATCCATATATATATATATTGTCAATTTTACCTTAGTAATTTGATTTTTAACTGATAACCTTAATTCACGTAAAAAAATTTTTTTTTTCGGCAATTCACATTTAACTTAAATTTTATTTCATCGTTTGACAAAGAAAAAAAAAATTGTTAGTAATTAAGATGGCTTCGAATATAAATTTTTTCTTTGATTTTGATTCATCAATCAGGTATTTTCGAGAACACTGAATTTTATTTTTTCTCAAATGTGTAAAGACTACGATTCAAAATGTTTTTTTTTTTAAAAAAAAAACTTGCTAAATAAGATGATTGAAGTATTAAGAACGCGCGAAATGTCAATATTAATTCAAATATATAACTTGTATGAAATACATTACAAGGAAATTATATTTCTTAATGTCTTATTAGAACATAAAATTAATTAAATTTTTACGATAACTGAAGTATTAATTTTATGATTTTTATATGCTCAACTGTGACATAAAATGATCAAAATTCAAATGCAACTTTTAGTTAACGATTTAAAAGTTGTAAAATAATAGAAGTTTGAACTGATTTATACCTTTTATTAATTAAATATACCTCAGATTAGTAGATTGCTTAAACACACGAATTTTACATAAATTTGACATTTAAATCACAAAATAATTTTATATGAAAATATAAATTTTAACCAACTCAGAAATTCTTCGAAACTCAAAATTGTGAACAGGCTTTACAAATAAAACCGTTATAATATGTAATACCTACATTTTATTTTTCTTGTCTGCTTATTTATTTTACTAGGAAACATATTTCATTACACCTCATTTATAACATTTTTTTTTTCAGTTCCATTATGTTGTTTGATTAAATATTATTTAAATCAATTTCATTTGGAAACTTAAAAATATGACCATCTTTATTTGCGAACAAAATAATTAAGAATATATTTAATGCTCTAAAAACACTTGTTAATATATGTAGCGACAAAATAAACAGAAGCAGTATAATTTGTATGTAATTTGTATGCAATTTGTATGTAAAATTATTTATAAACTTTCTTCGCAGTTTGCTACAATGTAAAATAACTCTAGAAAAAATGTAATAAAAAATTTGAAACCCAAAAGGCTAATGTTAAAATATTTGAAGAAGAAAAAATGAAATAATCACAGTGGAAATTTCTTTTTTCTGATTTGTTTCAACTCATATAAACGTATAAAAACGTTCCAAAAATGAAATTAGGGGGGAAAAACCTTACAGTCGTGAACATGAGGAGTAATTCTTCACAAATTCTCTTTCTTCTCCGACACACATACACTCTTCAACATTAATTCCCCAGCTCTACAATTAACGGCCCATTTTTCTTTTTCATTTCCCACTCTCAACGGAATTCCAATTTCATATGAAAGAAAATGAATCAACGGAAGGAGCTTTCTGAAGCACATTTAAAGAGCTAGAAAGAAAATACTTCTTCGCAGTTATGATTCTTTATTGAGAGAGTGCATGAATATTTTCTACGACATTCGTATAAAGCCCCATTTACATAAACTAATACAGAACCCGGTTTTCCGTCTTTAATTCTGACCGTAACTCAAGTAAATCAAAGAACGAGATTAAAGTTGCAGTACACCATACGCGAATTTGTGTGTGATGACTCGGAAGATTATTATAAAGCTAAGCGACGAAGTTAGATAATTATACAGAAAAAGAAAGTTATGAAAAAATAAATATGACAAAGCTTAGAAAATGGTGGAGCTAAACGGTAAATATGATAGAATAAAGTATATTCTTTAAATTACTTTTCATGTAAATGTTTAAAGGAATTAAAAATGAAATATTTTGTCTGTGTTTGCTTTCATTAACTTTTCCTCGTGCTTTAAATGCGTTTTTTTTAAAAATGAAGACTAGTTTTTCAGATTTACGAGGAGGCTTAAAAAGTACCTGTTTTCTACGACAGATGGCGAAAGTTATGTTACTATTGTATGCTGCCATCTGACGCTGATTCATAGAATAGTTTTGATTGCTGCAGAGTCGAATTGTTGACGTCATTTTACGTCGAATGGTCACCGTCGATGAAACCTGGATTCTTCAATGTACGCCGGAAGCCAAGCAATAATCAAACCAATGGGTTGGTTTCAGTGAACTGCTCCAAAGATAGCGAATACGATTTCATTAGTCAGAAAAGCTATGACGACGATTTTTTTTTGGGATGAAAAGGGCGTCATACTCCCGAACTTCTTAGAAATAAAAGAGACGATTCTGATTGTTTATTAATGTCGCACTAAGAAGCAACACAAGGGTTACTAGCGACGGACCTCATACGAAACGAAAAAACGATTCCTGCACATGTCCAGGAATCGTTTTTTCGTTTCTAAGAACTGCAGTTTCTTAGAGAGTTACTTTATTCTCATTTCCAATTCCTAATCCCATTCTTAACATGGATACATTTTGAACCACCCTCGCAATATAACGAAAACTAATTAACTTTTAATTTCAAGTTTCTGGCGATGTTTAATGCCTTTGAATTTCATGCTCCGAATTAATTGATTAATTTGATACGTTTAATTTTTGCACAGGAATCTTTTACTTATTTTTTTTTTTGCCAAAAGTCACATGAGCCCAATGGTGCCCAAATTGGTATTCATAATTCCTTTGATTTAATGTTTACGAACATTGTTTCCACAGTCACTTGATCGATGACTTTGGTACGTGAAATCATTTGACATGAATTCATATCTCCGGGCATCGTACTCGAAAGTAATTAATCACTGAATTTTGTGTTTGGAATAATTCATCGCGGCGTTTATGAACTTTATGTGAGAAAAATTATTTAAGCGAAACAACAAATGTAAAAAAAAAAAAATCACAATGAAATCGACCGTAAATTAGAGCTTAAAATGACATGGAGTTATTTAGAAACAGGTAAAATGTGCACGTAATTAAGGACGCTTCTCGACTTCTTTTGAATCTTCTTTTGTACCATTCGTTATTTCATTAAGATTTCGTTTTTAAGTTTAACTTAGAACTGATTTATTGATAGATATCGTTCGATCTCATTTCACAAGATATGAACGAAACTTATTTTTAGATTCAAGATATGAACGAAGCTTGTATGCACTGTGAATTTTTTTTTTATCATCAAGGTAAACGTGATTCAATAAAGAGCGCACAGCTGATATGCGTAAAATAATAGAACAAGACATAGTGTTTTGAAAAACTCTTGACAAAGAGAACTAAGAAAAAAAAAAGATTTGAATTCAAGTATTTTTTGATAAATTTATAAGCTTTAAGTCAATTGTAGAATGCTTTAAAATACAGACAGTTAAAAATAAACATTTCAAACTAAACGAAAATAAACATTTACTAAACGAAAGATTGAGATAAAAGTTGACATAAAATATTCTTCTCTGGTTACAGAAACTAAAAGAAAAAAAAAAAGAATAAAGGCATGCATTTAAATAGTGACTTGAGGTCACATAAACTGCTCTAAAACTTACAGTTGTAATAAAAGGAAATAACTTCATATGGAATGATTTGAGAACTCTGGTCGTAACATAATGCAATGAAATTCATTAGATTTAAATGTGAACAAATGACCTACGTGATCAAAATACCAGATACCAATAATAAAGCTTTATTTATTTACATGCTAATAAACCTAAATAAAAATAAATATTTTGAATATACTTCATTGGCGTTTTTTAACATACTTATTATATTGATATACCTCTGAATGTTTCAACTCTTTCATTCGCATTCTTTAATATTTATTAAATTAACAATAGTAGACCTGAAAGAGCCTTTTTCTACAGCAGGGTAGAGGAGGAGCGAAGGAGAAATTTTGTTAAAAAACACAGATCACAAATAGAATACTAAACGTTGATCACCATTATCGAATTTGATTTAACAGTCCAGGGTGGGCCAAGGATTTCTTTTGAAGATTCCTTCAAGATAACCTGCTTTTTGCCTTAGTAATGCCAGTTCCTATCCCTAATTCCTTTAAAATTCGATTCAACAGAATCCAGCCACCGTAGTTTTTGTTCTCCTGTTTTCCGACTAGTGAAGTACTTTGCACCACAAATCTTCTTCATTGGATATTTTTTCGTCCATTCTAACAATATGAGAAGCCCAATTCATTCGTTTCACTTTAATATATTTAATGAAATCAGGCTCATTAAAAGTTCTAGGAATTTCAGAATAAGAAAGTCTTTGCCAAAGACCATTTTTTCTAATGCTTCTGAATACTTCTGAGAACCTACCTCTCAAAAACTGCAATTTCTTATTCTCCAATTCTCGTTAGAAACTAAGTTTGGGAGCCATATATTAGGACCGGTCTAATAAGGGTTTTATAAATAAGAAGCTTTGTTATTCTGGAGAAAAAACGGGACTTCAGTAAAGAGTGAAGCCCGAAGAACATTTTATTGGTCAGTAAAATATGATTTTCTATCTCAGAGATAATGTCATTTTTTTGCGTTAAAACGTTGATCAGAAAAAAAGGTACATTTTAACGTACTTATTTTTTGAAACTCGCTTACTATATGTCACTTACTTGATTATATATAGTATAATTATTTTCATTGTCAAAAAAGTATTCATATGTAAGTATTACTTAAAAATTGTCATATAATTGTTGAATTGTTTTATATTACATGTGTTCAAATACAATTTTTCAATATACTTTTTTTATTCAGATTACAAGAATCAAATAAAACATCTTAATGTTATGAATTATTATTTTAGGTTCACGATTTAAAGGATTCCGGTAACCGAGTTTTGTTTGAAAAATTTAGCGCATAACCGTTAAAAGAAAAAGTTAAATAAGCAATAAATATTCTCATCCTCCTATGGATAAATATATATGGAGAAAAACCCATTTTAAATACCATTCAACTTTAAATGCGAGAAATTAGTTCCATAGAATGAAATTGATAACGAAAATAATCTACAATCAAAGGGGGGGGGGAAAAAAATGTTTAAAGAAAAACTTAAGTTTTTTTTTTATATATATAATCTGCGAAAATATCTTGTTAGCTGAGCATAGAAATATACTTTCTTTATCATCATAACAAATAAAGTAGCACGCAAGTGTGTTAAAAGCCAGGCAGGCATCATGTGATAATATGGTACGTCACACCTGAAGCAGTAATAAACATACACCACAAAACTCAACAAGAGATGAAAAATGGAATAAATAACATTTTCCGCACTTCTTCGGCAATAATAAAAACACAAATTCTACCTGTATGTTTGTCAAAAAGGTATTACCTCCCATGAATTATTTACCGAGCGTGAATGCCAAAAGCTGTCGTCGGCATTACTACAACTTACCATAACCCAACGGCTATGTAATTTGGTGAACCTTAATAACGTACTGACTTACATCAAACAAACTTCCACAGCATAGAAATGAGGAAAAGAAGGAACAAAGAAAAAAAAACGCGAATACCACCCACGGAGAGAAGTTTACACACTCTTCCCATTCAGTGTGCTGCAAAGATACACAATATCTTCTTATGTGAGCTGGAGTGAAATTCAATGACGGCGGGTCGTGTCGTAGCGGGCTGTCAAAGGGGCTAATAGAAAGCGGGAGGCGCGATTTCGATTAGGGATGAGCAACGCCCCCTGTGACCTCTTAACCCCTGATTAGGGGACCCGTGGGTTTGGGGGTGCGAAAATTGCTGTAATTACAGACTACTGTCGGGATGACGTTGTCGCTTTCACGCTTGTTATTTTGCTTCACGGGACAAGTTTTATTATTTTTTTTCAAGGCGTCTGACCTTCGTCGAAGTGTTCCAAGGCTGTTTTCGTGTTCTGAATAGAATAGCGTAGAGAATTACTGTGATTGCATTTCTTGGGATATATAATAACGAACAATAATATAATTCTTAGAATACACATATTTTGTCGAATCACTTTTTAAAATATTTGTATGCAGGAAAAATATAAAAATAAAATTAAATGAAAAAAAATATTTAATTAATAATAAAAATATAATAATACAAATATGGTATGATAGTTTTTTTACATCTATAGATGCCATTTGCATTTATTTCTAATCTCCACACATCCCCCCCCAAGCTTTGGAATAAAAGGTTTATGCATAAAATTCTTGCTTCTTAAATAGAATTTCTAATACATCTTTTGATACATTAAAATTAAATCTTTGTAAAGCATTTCATATTTGATAACTTATCGATTTATTGGTTATCAAAATTTATAGTTTAGCAAGAATCTAGAAAAACAAAACGAAATTAATTGCATTTTTATAAACCCTTCTTTTACAAATGCTGAAAAATAAGTTTTTCTTTATTTAATTTAAACTTATTTGTTTATTTAAAACTTATTTGAATCCCTTAACAAGGAAGCTCAAGGAAAATATTTTCCTTATAATTAGTTTATAGGAAACGAATCGTCAAATGACTTATATAAATAAATCAGACAATAATTAAGTTAAACGTTAAATAATGGAGAATAGATGCGAGTTTAACTTAATGACATTACCAACTTATGCTTAATGATAATGTTTAATGCGAAGTAATAGAGCCAGGCACTGTAGTTGTGTTTCAAGAGTTCCATGTTATTCTAAAAGCAAGACTTGTCGAAAAAACTCTGTAACGATGCTAATTTTGGTGCTGATGCTTTTAATGTGAAATCTTATGGAAAAGTGTTCTTTAGGTAATATATAGTTTTTATAATTTTATAATTCAAAAGAAAAAAAAATCAAATAACTCGGTAAAATTAAAATTTTCCTTTAGAAAAGCTTGATCAATTCTTTTGAAAGCAATATGGATTAGGTTGGAAATTTAACTGTTCAGTTAAACAGTAAATAAATTAACAAAAGATAAAAATAAATTTAATTATGACTCGCATTAAGTTTTTTGGCATCAAAGAAAGTCGTCAAGAAAGGAACCATGGAGAGCCAAAAGTTTCTTATTTATTTACAAAGGTTTAGTTTAAGCAATTTATATATTCTAATGGGCTATAACACATAAAAAGAAATTAACACCAGGAAACAATAAATTGAAATAAAAAGGTGTGATTAGAAGCAGAGGACATTCCAAATTGGAAATAGTTAGAGAATTCAACTTTCTTTAAGAATGTGCCGAAAATAAGAAATTTTAAGTATTACCTCCCACCATCGACAACGCAGTGGACAACTACGTCTTCTTAATGACACGGATCAACGACACTTGTTCAAAGTAGTCAGTGTTACCAGACAAGCGATACTGCGTCAAATAACAGTAACAATCTGCGGTGGCTTTCTTTAACAACAACGCCAAAAGTTAAAACGCCTTAATAACTAGCTCGACTGGAACATCTCTTTTAGTCAAGTTGGTAAGAGTGGAACTACCAGCGAAGTGACCAGGGAGCTTTTCTTCGGGCCGAGAGGTCAATGGATTGATACACCGCTTGTCCTCCAAGAACAAATCTTTCCCCCTTCATTTAGTCAAAACCATCTAACATTGAAGTAGTGACCCTGGACTTGAACACTAGGTGGCAGCACAGCCTAGAACTACTGGTTGCATTTGTCCTCTACACTAAAACATTTGACTCGGTGCGTCTATCAAAGACAATTGCACATAAATCACGACTAGTGATATTCCGGAAACAGCGTATGTATAAACGAGACCCACCACTCAACTCGAAACAGTCGATGGTGTCAAATAAAAACTATTCAACGCAAAACTCAATACAACAGGGAAATGATGCATGTCAATTGCAGTAATGGCTGGACAAGCGACCTTCTCTATAATTATCATTCTGAATGTTTCTCTTCGCATTCTCACGATGATACTGGAGATGGAGTATGCGGCTGTTTTCTTCAACAACATCGCCATAAGTTAAAACGCCTTAATAAATAGCCCGACTGGGGCGTCCTTTTCATCTGGTTGATAAACACCGCCGACATCCAAGGTCAACTCTCTACCTATCTACGGTGTTGAAAAGATCTAAATTAGAAAATCATTATGGGACGTGTGATATATGTGTCACACGAGGACAATGTTGCAAAATTTGTTGGTGATGGGATATGGCAACAGGAGATCGACTCAAGTGCATATATTAACGATGCGCCATCGACTGCAGTGCCTCTGCTGGGCTCGTGAACATTTTGGTTGAACTTCAGATGATTGGGAAATATTTGGTCAGATGAATTACGCTTCCGGTTGAAAAGAGTTAACATTATGGTTCGAAATAGGCACAGATCCTACAAGGCCATGGGCCAATTAATCAACAAGGCATTGTGCAAGCTAATAGTGATTTTTTTACGGGATGTTTTTGCATGACATGGAATAGGTTCTATGGTCAATCTGAACGATTCTGAAACAGAACTTTTGGCACTTCAGGTGTATAACCTTCTTTTCATAACATATTTTGATCATAAATCTTGACTTTGTTATAATTACACAGTGTAATAACACATCTGCTGTAATTAAATGATGCAATAAGAATATAAAAAAAATCCACATATATTAATAATCTTTAGCAAACTAAAAAATATTTATAGATAATTCAACAAAATACCAAATTTTAATATGTTCAAGTATAAAAACTCAAAAATAATCTAAATTTTTGCATAAAATGTTAAAATTCTACTTATTTTTTCTTTTTTGACATGGAGAGTGTCTACAGACTTCCTGCTTTGCTATCCTACTATTCATTGCATCATTTTAAACAGACAGCATTGTGATTACTTTAGATTAATGAGCATTACTGAGTAAAATATTATTAATGGAAGAAAAATAAATTCTAGACGAAAATATTATTTATATACATAATTGATTGTTATAGGAGCAGTAAACAAGATATAAGCGATTCAGAACTAAATAGAGTATTCAGAAAGGAGGGGAAGAAATGACCAATATGTTATAGTTAGTTTACAACTGACTGCTTATGACATAATTATCAATCTTCCAGAAAATAATAAAATTTATTATATTGGACATTTAATAGACAGGATATACAACATATTTTTGCTTTCATGGCATAGTCTAACAGATGGGCTAAGGAAATTAATGGGTAAAAGCAATGAGGTAGCTTGCCCCTTAATTCATAACGACCCCGCCGGTCTTAAAATACAGTTCTATTGTGCAATTATGCGTCTCATCCTTTGTCATTATCAAAGCAGAACCGTTAAGTCAAGTAATTAATTAATTATTGTGCCTTTTTAGATTTAAGGCTGTTGGAAATGTACTACAATAATAATGCATATAATAGTAATTAATGAACAATTTTCAATGTTTTATATTAATTTTTTTTTATTAAATAAAAGGTGGAATACAGAAGTTTACAGATTTAGATTTGAGATTTTAAGTAGATTTACTGTTACTAACAATAAATCTACTTAACTAAAGGTATGAAAGAATTTTTAGGTTATTAGAATTTACTTTAAGCATTTTTTTCTCTTTTAAATCTGTCGCATTTTTACTCACAACAAATGATTTCATTTCAGATGGAATAAACATCATATAAGTTTAAAATATCTTTTTAGAAAATATATATATATATATATATATATAACATAGTGTTACAAATAAATAATATTTTATAACATGAAGAGCTAACTTTCAACCATTTTATATTCAAAGTTAAAAATCTTTACAAATTTTTCTAAAGAGTTTGTATCTGAAGCAAAAATTAATTCCTCCATGCTTTAATAAGTTCTATTTAACTCGAATTTCCTGATATTTGTTCCTAACAATTTTCTTGTAAATATATTTATAGGTCATTATCAGAATACTAACTGTACTGGAACTTTGAACTCAATAAATTTTTTTCATTAAATATGCTTATGACTTTAAAGGAAAAACGGATGTTCAATGAAAATATGTAATAGTAAGGAAGTTATATTTACTTAACTAACATTATCTCTGCACGTTACAGTTAAAATCAAACCTTAACACATGTAGCACACCAACACATTTTGATGAGCTTCGTTCCTTTTCGCAAGTCGCAATTAAAAACGACAGACGTAAATGCTCTTAATAACTGACCAGGCAGGAAAATTCCTGCGTTGCTGGTTGCTTAAGGTGTTAGTAAGTTATAGCTGACAAGATGTAGTCGGACGCGGAGGAGAATATTTCAAATATCTTGCCTTCGTCATCAACATCGACCGACTTCCGCGAAATGGGTAAAAAAAAAAAAAAAAGGTTACCATCAAAATGAAGAATCAAAGTAACGTCAAACAAAGAATTTCCAAATTTAGATGTCTCGTCTTCAAATTTGTAACAGCAGAGAGATTTTCAAGATATTTTAACGAAAATAATGATAAACGCAATAATAATATTAATAATAAAAGGAGCCTCTCTCTCTCTCTCTCTCTCACACACACACACACATACACACACACGTTAAAATCTAACTTCAAACAAAATTTTCATTAAATATTTTAAAAGATATTCAGACTGTTTAATAATCCACAATTGCTCTACTTGAAAAAGCAAATAAATATATAAAATTTGATAGAAATAAAAAAAAAATCATCGTAAAATGGACATCTAGAGAGTTTTGACATATGTTCTTTAACAAAATAACAATAGATTTTTAAAAAAAAATCAAGAAAGCTTTTCCTCTCATATGTGTTGAAGCCTATTTCGAACCCAAATTTCATTGAATATTCTGACAGATCCTTAGGCTTTTCAAATCCACAAATTCCGTCACTCGAAGCAGAAATAACGTCTATTGCAGTCGAACTAAATATGTATTGCGCGCGCTAAGCAAATACTCTCAACGAAACTTGTGGTAGAAACGGAGAACTGGAGTAGTTGGCAAACAATAACCTCAAATATTGACTCCGTTAGTCAATTGAGTCACTCAGAAAAGCCACGATTTGATCTACAAAAGAAAATAAAAATACAGAACTGTTGAGAAAAAATAAAAGAAAAAAAAGTGAGGGTGACAAGATTTCAATGCAGTCCTAGTAAGGCCAGAACAAAAGCAAAGTGATGCGGAAAGTACCGTGTTTGAGTACTAAGCTAACAGATGGTGTTTGTATTTGGCACAAAGAATGACGGCTCGTTCTTACACATAAGCACCGTGTGTGCATATGCATATGAGAGAAAGCGAGAGAGGGAAATAAAAAAACTTCGCCAAAAAGGGGAGACAAAAAAAAAGCAGCGGGAATACAATGCATCTCTTTTCAGATTCGGTACTCTTACCGGCATTGAAGTCGTTTTGTGACTAAAGGGCAAATTTGTCATATTGCGTGGCGTTCTAACAAAACACGCGATAAAGCCCCCTTCGTTGATTGGCGAGGGACTGATGGAAAATTACTTGGGGGTTGGCATTTGAGGGAATCCATTTTACTAGCTAAAATAGAAGATTTGATTCAGGGCTTGGGAAATCGATGTTATTACCTAAACTGATTGAGCTCTATAGTGATTTCATTTTACAAGAGCAAATTTGTAACTTCGAATTCAGTTGAAAATTTGAATTGTATTTCTGAACCGCTTAAATCTTTATAAGATGGGCACTGAAATACATAAGACATAGCTTAAAGCACAAACTGATAACTCCTTTGGATACCATGGTTATAATATATACCCAGTCTAACAGAATAATAAAGAGAATTGTATACAAAATTTAATGTGTGGAGTAGTTTTTAAGGTAAAAAAAAATATGAAGGTGTAATGGGAATGTTCCAATACTTGAAAATATAGGACCTAACAGAATAAAAGAGGTTCGCATTATTAACATGCACTGACATGTTGTTTTGAGAAAATGGCGTCAACAAAAATACGCGAGTCATATAAATAAAATAATACATGATGTTAAGTTCAAAAGATTGATATTATAACAGATTCTGATTATGATAATTACATTTACTTTGCTAGAGGTATAGTTACAGTGCAAAAATACAACTTATTTAATATTTTATCAACCACTTTTTTTTAATATACAAAAACAAAAACAAAAGTATTATTGCCTACTTTAATAATTTATCGTTTACTATTATTTAAATATTTAATTTAATCAATGAATTTTATAGCAGAATCATCTATTTTTATTCTTTTTGTTAATAACATTGGCAACGTTTGCGTACGTTAGAATAATTTGTTTGTGAAAATAAAATTCCATTAGGAATTTGAAGAGGTATTTTCTTTTCAATAATAAATGTTTTTGTCTATTTGTTTTGAATAATTCTATTTTTGAGATTTTAACAGAAAAAAAAAAAAATACTTAAGTACGTGTTGATATGAAACTAGCAAAATGAATTTCAATTTTATTTCATACCGGTTTCTAATTTCTGCACAATACTTACATATTTTTGTAGCTGTACTAATTAATAATTCTTGAGTAGACTATATTCATTCAACTGTTAAAAAGTAAATAAATTTGAACATGCAAATGTAAAGCTAAAAACATTAATACTCGTGTTATTTAGGATAAGATACCGCTTGTAAAGATATATTATTTACATAAATTGATTTGATGCATGCATTAAAATAAAGGATTTATTTTCATACATGTCATAATAAAACTGATCACAATGCAACTTTTATAAGAAAAACCAAAATGCTTACAACCATTAAAAGCTATCAGAATTTTTCGACATGTGAATACGAAAGATCTACCAGAGCTAAAGAGATTTGTATTAGTTTTTCATAATGGAATCTCTAATTCCTTTAAAACGTCAATTCATTTATAGTCAAAAATATCTGTTCAAAAATTACATTTATTCTAGGCTTTCAATATGTAGGGATTTCTACGGTTATAATACTTTTACAAATTTAAAATTGGAGTCATTAATAGGCCTGTTAATAAGAATAAAGTATAGTTAGTAATGATGCATTATCTATAAATGGATTTTATAAATGCATTGAAATGAAAGTTTTAGTTCGAGACAATAAATCTTTTCATAAAGCCATTTTTTAATTTTTCATTTTATATTAAGCGAAATTATATAAAATCATTATACTATTACGTGTATTTTGCATAACCATCAACGTCCTTATTGTAATACCATAGTCAGTTATTCAAATGAATACAAGTAATAATAAATTTCACAGTTTGAAACTAATCTACACCAAATGAATATATTCTATAAATTTTGGTCTCTACTAAGCAAATTTCTTTTTTAGAAAACATACCAGAATATTACAATGCTTATATAACTTTATTATAATATACATATAAGTTGGTTGTTCATGAATCATCATGATTGGGTCACGGATGATAGGTTTTATTGACACAAAAGGCCTATTTGGCAACATTGCTGTAATACATAAATAAATTAGCGGTTTATGAATCATAATGATTTGGTCAGATGACTATCGATATATTTACCTTATTTAGCCAAGCTGCTTCAAGTCCGTGTTAACCTATGTTAAAAAAGGTGCATCTGTGACCTAAATTAAGTTTAGTGAATGCCAGTAATGGAGAAAAGGATCGAAAATCGAGAGATTACTAGGGAATCCCGGGGGGGGGGATGCCACCCGCTTTTAACAAAGATAGTAAACTCATGACACCTCTGTGATACAAATCTCGCACTTATCAAAGGAGATCAAGTCAGTAAGAGGCATTAAAAATTGAATGCGTTAAAATAACATTAAAAATAAAAGTTACACAAAAACAAAATATGCTTGTTATAAGTATTTTACATAAGTTTAAGTTCTTCTCTTATTTGAAAATTGAAGAAATTTGATTATCAAACATTAATTAGAATAACTGGTAATTTTATTTGTGCAAAAAAAAATTCTTGATAAGAATCATAATTTGAAACACGCTATACGAGTCAAAAGCTAATAAAACATTTTTTTATTGAATTAAAACATACATGAAGTAACATATAACGCCTTCACATCTTACCCTATGGAAGAAAAACATCTGAAGAAATAACGACTATTTCAGTCGCAGTTAGTAATAATATAATTTTTATGTGTGTCTGTTTTTAAATATACTTTATTCCGGCAGACAATTTTATACATATGTCTTTTATATTTAAAAATAAAAGATTTCCATCAATATTGCTTAATGTCTTTAAAAATACTTATCAAATCTTAAAACTTGCGAAGATGACCTTTTTTTTTAAAGGGCCAAGTGTTTCAAGAAATTCTTAAAGTTTTAAATTCTATTTAAATCTTATAATAAATTGTCGCTTTATAGACGTTCAAAATGCTTAGAACATGAAAAAAAAATTCAATTTTAACTGAATTTAGAAGTTATCCATAATGTTTTAAAAAAAAGTTTTAAGGAAAGCAATCACATTTTCTTCAAAAACGACAGTCATTTTAAAGTTTAAGACAATCATTATAGAAAAGAATATTCATTTATTTCAAGAGCTTTGTTTTTGAAACGGTTTTTATACATGTACTAAATATTAACTATTAAATTGTTACAGAAATAATTTGAAATAAAATATGATCGGTAATTTTTTTTTTTGCAACCATTTATACACAACCTACGAAAAATGTGAGATTCTAAATATATGTTAGTGACCAACGATATATATACATACAGTTTGGCTTGCTAAAAATACATTTCTTTTGGTCTTAAATCTAAAAAAATTTGGTTTCTGTCATTTTCAGTTAGTACAATCGAATTTTAATCCTAAAATACACAATTATTTCAGAATACAGACATTTTATTGCAGCTTGCATAGTTATGAGAAAATCAACTTAATTACATTCAATCGCTATGATTTAATCAAAGAAATATTCAAAAATCATTTGTGCTGAATTTATGAATTTTTCGTTGGTCAACCTTAAGATATTTTAAGCATATGTAAAAACTATTGAGAAACTAATCTCCATCTCATTATAAAAAATACTTTCTTTTATTTCGATATTCGTGCTAGCTTCGAGCTAAACCGGTTTCCCTGATTGATTAATTGTGTTTAACATGGAATTTAAAAGCAATTTGAGGGCTATTGACTCGTTATTTTGAACCTCGATCAAATGACAAAGACGATTCCTGAACTAAGCTTTACCTCTCCAAGCTTTTCCACCATGTCAACTGAAAAACTTGTAGCATCTACAGATTTAATGTGCATCAGATTCGATACAAGAGGAATCTTAGTTCAAATCAGGATTCAAACCCTCGACTAGACAAAAAGAATGCTGGTTAGGAGCCATGACCACTACCACGACCGCATCCGTTTCATCAAAACAGGATCAGTCGGAACAAAAGCGATGGCGAAGGCAAAGTTAAAATGATAGGTCGTGAAGCAAATTTCATAAAGTAAAATAATAACTTTTTTCCTTTTATAATTTATCACATTGTTTTCGGTAAGGAAATGCATGAAATAAAAATACCATAACAAATAATTAAAATTTTAACTGTATTTTTGTAGATACATTAGCAATACCTAACTATATTTTTCGAAAGTCGGACTATTTTTCATAAAATATCTTGTATCGAAATATTACAGATATTTTTTTTAAATTTTTTTTTCTCGTAAGGCGTATATTTCTAGTTATGCAAGAATTATGCAGTAAAGCTCAATAACATACAGCATTAAACACTTGTCTTGTTAAAAACACAGTTCAAATCCTTTGTTTATTTTCACAATTCGCAATAAACTGCACTATGTACGAACAACGCAAGTACGACGAAACATGACTTCTTTCTCAATAGTTGATTAGAGTCGTAATTGATTCAAAAAACCCTACTTTGCCTAGGATGGGTCAACATGAAATGTGTACTAATTATAGGATAATGTTCAAACATAAGTATACACTGATAGAAATATAAAAAAAATGAAGAAAAATATTTTGATTTCGTAAAATTGATTTGTAGTGTGGTTTTTTCTGGAATCGCGGCATTTAAAATCCCCTTTGGTACATGCCCTGCCCCGAAAACAGTTTTTTAGTCCTGTATGGAATATTCCTCTAAGTTACAGAATTTTAATTTTTAATCCAGTCCCTTATTGAAAAAAAAAACACCAACCAACCACACACATCTATCACCAAGTAGATATCAGCACTTCCATTCCTATTATGAGTCCCACTTCAGTTTCCCTCTTCTTCCACTTCGTTGTTAACAACAGTTCCTGCGAAGAATAGGGTGACAAAAGAATTCAGAATCCATTCATTTGTTTTTTAATACTCGTGCGTAATCGCGGGGCCGCTTTTATTTTATGCGCTTGGCAACATTCCGACGATGCCTTCTCGATAATGTCTTTTTGCCTCAGTCTCACGAACCCCATTGCATTAAAGAAAACTCGAAATAAATCCCGCCATGTTTTTTTTCTCTTTCTTTTCTTCTTTTCTTGGTTTATGTTGAAAAAAAGAGAGGTAGATTTTCTTAATAAATAACTATTGAAATATTACATTTCTATCGTGACTCTTCCGGAAACGATGCTATTTTTTTAAATGAAAAAAAAAAAAAAAAATTCGAAATCGAACCCTCAAGCTATGTTGATAAGGCTCTTTCCGAAAATTATTTTTCAATAGTTGCTTAGTAAGCAGTTATGGTTGGATACGACTCCGACACACACCCACACACGCACACACACACGCACACATAACATCAGTAATAACTCTTGAGATAACCAGAGATGGCGCTCTAAACCAATGACAGATTTTCACAAATTACTAACCTTTGCTTGAAACGATATAAAGTGCAAGTCGATCGGACCAGAAACAGATGAGTTATGAGGTTGTGCGATAAGAATCGTTTTGTAGTTTGTTTAAAAAATGGAAAAACCGAGTTTCGTGTTCTGATAAAACATTGTTTTAATGGGAAGTAAAAAGCATTACCGTGCAAGCGAAACAATGGATTGGCTTGGACATCTTATCAATCAAAAGCAGTTGTGGTGGTTTGCGGTTTAAACATAGTTTGTACCGACACAAATGACGCAGGTGTCAGGTAGACCTGGAAGCCGTTACACACACCGGAAAATGGTGAAGTAGGCAAAAATTATAATGAAGATCACGTAAGTGAAGCTCCGTGAGATTGCTGAGATGACACAGATATCATATGGAAGTGTATTTACTGAAAAGGTTTTTCGTGAAAAAAAGGTTTTTCAAATTAGGTGCCGCGATTGCTTTCGATGGAACAAAACAGCTGAGTCGATGATTCCAGAAGCTGTTTATCATGTACTGTAAAATGATTTCTTACGAAAAAAAATTTTTTTTGAAAAAAAAAAAAAAAAAAATTGGAAAAGCGTTGGAACGATTATCACCTAAAGGTGATTAATAAAGGAATGTTGATGAATAAAAAAAAAATTTTGCAAAAAAATGTTGTTTTCAATGTTAGACTCGAGGAGTTATTGATTGATGTGTAATGTATATATACTAAAATTTCATGTAATAAGTTATTTGATAAACTCTTCTTTAAATGAACCGTGATTTATGTAAAATAGGTTAATAAACACTGAAGAATGAACGATTATAAATTCGTGTGTGTGAAGTAAAAACATTTATATACTTAGAAGTTTAGGGAGAGTTATTGATGAGTTTGAAAGGAAGAGTATGTAGATAGTGCAGGGTGGTGCTGACTTGCTCTTAACGTTCAGAGCTACGAAGGCTATTGGACCGTCATTGTAAACCAGTCTAGCGACGAGAGATGACAATGTTTGATACCCTCTCCAAACTCGCCCCACGGCATCAGGAGGAGTTTAGCCTCAACAGAGTTTAATCCATCAGCTCCTATATGACGGTCTCAAGTGTAATCAGACTTACGACGATCTCAAAGACCTTTGTGTCCTGAGGTCACAAATATGACTCGTCACCATGGCTTGTAATGAAAAGAATAAGCGATGGAGTTCCTGAGAAGTAGCATTTAGGAGGAAAGAGAGAGAGAGCAATAGAGAGATTCTACGAGATAGTTGATATGGATTCGCTGCTGACTCAAACCCATCTGAAGAATTATTTGACATAAGTAAATCTATTAGAGAGGGAGAAGGAGATACGCATTATGTTTGTACTCGTGTTGAGAATTGTTCCACATACATTATAATATAGATATTGAATTTTGAATATTCGAAGGTCTAAATAAAACCAATTTTATTTCTTTCATAGTCTGATTTTTTGATAATTAACTGGACATCATTCACTTTTGATGGAGCAAGTATTTGTTCAAAATACAATCGGGATTTCTCAATCCCGCTTTTTTCAATCAGAGTTAATACAATCGGGATTTTTTTCGACTTAAGATTAAAATGTCAAGTATGAAAAAAGCTTAATAAGGGATTCCACTTTCTCTCATGTCATTTCCTAATTACTAGGCAAAATAATTAAAATTGTTGGAAAGTATGCAAAGTAAATATTATAAATTAAATCTATTGGAATGTTTTCAGTTTGACACACGATCTTTATTTACACAATCTATTTCACTGAACGCATTTTTTTCAAACGATGAACCTTCAGTAGGCTCGACGCACATAAGAATTTAAAATACATATTTAAAACTAAATTTCACAATTCAAGCTATTCAATCCCTATTAGACTGTGTCTTCAGCCAAAGTATCTGAAAGCTTCTTTCATCCAATATCACATGATCTAAAGAAATCCTACCATATAAATTCAAAACAAGTTAAAATTCTCTTCCGCTTTGGCCATGATGGCGAGAACAACGTTGCTCATCTCCTCAAAATGTGTATAATGCATACTGCAACTCACTAATCTAATAGCATTCATCATCTTCATGTAAAATTGCTCCTATCTCATCAGAAGGAATAATCAGACTATCAGAATTTATTCGGATATGGCGTTCTCATTACAGCCATGACTTCTCTCTGTTTACTCGTCAGTTAATATATATATATATATAAAAATTCGCGTAAAAAAATGCATGCGGCATATGGTAAATTTGGGGATATGTTCCACAACTTCGTTAGGTTCCACAAAATCATGTAAGGTGAAAAAACTAAATATTTTCCCTAGAAACCGTGCAAAAAAATAATAATGAGATCAATATTACACATTTATGAAACAAAAACAATTAATTTTTATTACAGAAAAATTTAAAATTAGTGTACAGTAAAAATTCATTCTATAGGTACATACAACATATAAAAATTCAAATTGAAATTAGGAATAAAACTACTAACAACTATCCATCGGTACTTGATAACAAGCGTGCACGTTTATTGCGAATTGAAACAAAAATGTATCATCAGTAGATGTATCAGATAGGTCTAGCACAACAGTCGAATGAAGAATTTCCTTCGTTATTAACGGCCTCTGTTGTTTTGTTGTTACAAAGTCAGTTATTAGCGGCTATTATTTTTTTGTTCTTTTTTTGGTTTCTCAGGTTGTTTACATAATTCTTGATATCCTGCTACACAAAACTTAAGATTATGAGGAGATTTTAATGTACGCTCCATGCCAGAATCATAAAAAAATATTGTTCATACTTGTTGAAAATTTCAAGCCCTGTGAATTAAATCAGACGTTAATATTTGAACTTCAGTTTCGACTTCGTTATTATAGACTTTAAATATCGAAATGAAAAAAAATGCATAGAAATTTGTAAAAAAAAATATCATACATGACAGAAGTTGTGATTTTAAGGATTTATTTCAAGTTAATAACACGTTCAAACAATTCATTTTTTAAGTAAACGAAGGAATATAGTCGAAATAATGACGAGATGGAATTCCAATTTAGCTGGAAACTGAAATGTTGTGTTCAAGTTGATGTACAGCAAAATAAAAAAATGATTATTAAGTTCAGGTATCACCCGTAACTCCAGAATACAAAGTAAACAAGCTATGAATTAGAACAAGTAACTCACATTTGCGTGGGCAGAAGCCGACAGGTTTCTGATTACACTGTCAAAATTTGAATTAATTTTTTTCCCCTTGGGAATCGTGCTTGAAGAATTTCGTGTAAGAAAGTATATTGGTGAAACCATGTTATTTCAAAATCGTGTTAAAAAAGACAGCGAAAAAAAAAAGAGTTTGGTATATATATATAATTTTAACTAGTTTAAAAATTAATCAAATTGAACTAAAAAGCAAAATATAATTTCACTGCTCATAAATAAAACTTCTAAGACGCCATTTTTATGGAGAAGCATATCGAGAATGCTGCTTTTCAATTAAATTTAAAATAATTAAAATTAAATTACTAATCCTCATGATAAAAAATACCCCGAAAACTAATGTAATTATTATTTTTTCCCCCTCCTTATGTTTATTCATTGAATTTTCCATAAGTTTCTGAAAGCTTCCAAGTCAAAAGGCGGCCGCATAATTATTAACTTTCCCCTTCAAACCAACTTACGTGCCAGCGTATATTTTAATGAATTCAAATATGCCGTCTGGAAAATTGCGAGCACATATAATAAAAGACGTAGGCTCAAGACTGAAGAATCATTTGATAACCGCATCCTAAGTTCTGTTTGAAAGTTACGGTAATTTAGTTGAGGTCGAATGTTAACGATCTTCTATTCCGGTTGCTCCTTTGGTGAAAATCTTGTTCATTTTGTTTTTTGGGGGTTCCAACGTTCACCAAAGCAATAATTTACGTCATTCATCTTGTTCCGATTTCTCTTTTAACGACTTATTTTTTAGTTGTTGAATCTTTTTTTTTTCCTCAGGATTTTTATTTCCAATAATTCTCGCCAAAAGTTCTCAGTGAAGTGAATGGATAGTTAAGAAGAGACGTTTCTTTCGAAAGTTAAGTTGATTTTGTTTTCTTGTCAGCTGTGCGCCATTAAAGTTAAAATTCTCTTTTTTGTCTTCTTTATAAAAACAGGAAGTAAACAACAATAATATGACTATTTAAGGCAAAATATAAAATAATAAATTGAACAAGACACAGTTCTATTGAATTTTAGATTTATTTCCCTCATATATTAATAATTCCTTCACACTGTAAACAAAAATACAAAGCAAAATAAATAATCTTATTTTCAAACAAACTCATCAACAGCTATTGCCATGTCTGGCTTTCGAGACACAACAGACGGTTTAAATAAGAAAAATAATTTCTGACGAAGCAATTTTGCAGGCGTGTTCAGACTTATTAATAGTTTATACAATACAATAACCAGATAATTGTTGAAAATTAATGTTTTCGCTAGCTTAATAAAAAATGAGAATTTATATCAATGTTTCATTATTTCGATTTTTATTTTGGATTGTATTCTCCTGGAGCACAATTACTTTTCAGAAATAAATGTCTTGATAGAATCTGGTATACAAACTGAAATCCGTATTTCATCAAAAATTAAAAAAAAAAAAAATCATTCTAAAATCCGAATTTCTATGCAAAGTTTTGCGAAGAACAGATTTAGCCATCCTAGGAGCATTTTTTATATATCTATTATTAAATTACTCAATTAAATATAAGAATTATAGTAAAAGAGGAAATATCAAGAAATGGATTATAGTAAACTTTTCCGATATTAAAATGAAAGGAAACGATAAATTATTAAATTGAATATATTTAAGCTAAATATAATTAAAATTTAAACAAACGATAAATTATTAAAAAATGAATATTATATCAGCTACAGGTAATTAAAGTTAAAGCAAACGATACATTATTAATTTAAATATATTTAAGTTAAATGTAATTAAAATTTAAGCAAACGACAAAAAAAATGAGAAAGTGATCTGGTACACAGAAATTAATCCACCTAAAATAATTACCCCTTAGGTGGCTAATAATTCTGATTGCTTTAAAGAAATGCCAACTGTAGAAAAAAAGTTTAGACCTGCCGAAGTGTAAAGATATTCAAAACTAACAAAAGAAATTCGAATGAAAGTATTTTTTTCATTAAAAATTAAATTGCACATCAATCTATTGATTCATTCAACTTTACAACATCGATATAAATATATCTGTTTCAAAAACATTTATAAATATATTTAACCAGAGATTATAATATTGAATAAATTAATGTGATTAAGTATTCATCACGAATAATTTCCGTCACAATCAAAATTGTTACTTGAATTTATTTTGGATAAATGCTGCATATACAGCAAGTAGAAATTACGAACATCTACGAAAACATACAAGTATACGAAAGAGTATAGAGTATACGAAAACATCTGTTTCCCCCATCCTACATCATCTCCCATTTTTTTTTTTTTTTTTTTGATCCAGTTCTCTTTACAATAGAAGTTGAATTCGGTTATAGTACAATTTATGGGAGTAGTAAATAAATAACAAAGTCAAGATACAAATTTTCAATGTAATTTTTAATTATTTTAATTTTAAAAAAGCTATTGGGGGAAAATTTGAGATTCATAGTTACATAGAATTAATTTCTTATTTTTTGATATATAATCATTAGAACACACACAAATATATAATTTATATTACAATACCTCTGAAATGTACAAAATACAGTCAAGTTTTCTACTATTTTTATTATTAAATGTATTTGTTAAATCCCTTGATAAATGATTTGTGAAGTAGCGCTGCGATTGCCTTTAAAATGTTTTGTTATTTTCTATGATTTGATTTATCAGTCTGTGTGTATATTGTTAAGTTGAATTATCCGAACGCCGAAGTATCGTTTATAAAATAAAATTTTGATGTTATTTGAAATAGTTTTGATTAAATATTTACAGTTTTAAAAGCAGCAAGTGAATCTACATTAACAACATTAATTTAAAACATTGTTTCAAGAAATTATTTAGAATATGACCTTGTACGCGTTGACTACAGCTCCTAAAGAACATTAAAGATATGGAAAACGACATAATGTCGCAAGCAGACTCGTAAAGACAATAATATTAAGAAGAATAAGGCCATAGAGCCTGCATATAATAGTGCGTCTATGTTTGACCAAGTCTGTCTGAACATCTTAATTATTAGATTAGTATTTGTTAAACAGAGACTCTTTAGTTAAAGTTCTTGTCTCTAACTAGAAACTAAGACAATGGGGGTTAATGCACATAGATAGCTGAATAATGTAAAAGAAGATCTGATCATTAGGGAGCAGTCAAAAAATTTAAGAATTAACATTACTCGTATTTTCTTTGTTTAATGCATAAATCATACGAAATATATGATAAATACAAAACAAATGGATTTGAGGACAAAATCAAATAAGGGAGCATATTTATTAAAGTTAAAATTCTTGTAAGCTATGTGCATGATATAATAATTGGGTTTTATATTTTTTTAAAACTTTAATCAGTACATTTATAGGATAATTAGATAATGACTGGGTCTTATCTATGTTATATCTAGGAACGACATATTAAAAACCTGCAAGAGTGAAATAATTTTAATGACATTTTCTAGAATCCTGGTAATTTCTATCATCCTAAGCCTCGAACCATTGATATCACAAATAACTTTAACCTTGTGGGTGAGGTCACGAGTTCGAGTCCTGATTCCACCAAAAAATCTGAAGTAGATTTATGTCCATTCAACACATATTCTTCCCTTATATATCCAAAACAGCAAAGAAAAGTTACATATAGTCGCACTACTAAGTTACCTTTTAAACGTGTTATCAAATATTATGGAACATAAATGTTGTAAGGGAGAGAGTAACATAGGTTAACCTAAATGCAGTGCCAAAATTATGCCGTGGTAAGGCGTGGAAGCTTGGGAATTAGGTACCAGGAAAAGTACCGACATTTGATGGTGGCTCAAAATTATGAGGCTGCAGCTAATAAGCATTGAATGCTTCAAGGAGCAGAGCTAACTAAATATAAAACTAAACTTGAAGATATTATTGGCAGTGGGAACATTAAGTTAATCCGACCCAGTACTATTTATGAAAAGTTGTATTAATTAAACGATATTAGTTCATAATTTATCCACCAATCTACCTTCAAGTTGAATCATGTTGAACAGCTGATTTGCATTCGTTTGAACTTGACCCAGAAAGGTGCTGCGTCATTTCGCCTCAAAGTGTTTTATGGGTCATTGATTTGATTGATTGATTGTTTATTAACGACGCAGTCAGAATCAACACGAGGCTTAAAGACGATGTAATTTTGAATCGACACCTGATCTAGTGCCTCCCTCTCCATAAATATACATCATTCCAGTGGAAGGACTTTGAGTCTCAACAGATTTAACATGTTTCACTGTCGATACACGGCAGGTCTTTAGTGGCATCAGAACTCGAACTCACTGATCCGACTGGAAGTTTCCGTTAACGTGATACTTTTGCAACTTGACCGACTCACCTAAAAAGTTTTTAAGTTATATGTTATCCGAAAGATATCGAATTAATACACGATATTTCAGAATACAATAAATCTTTATCAAGCAATGATATCGGCTATCCATCATTTGAGATAGAAAGTATATATAGTACAAATTATGAACAGGAAACTAACAATACTGTACTGGAGCATCAAGAAACTCAAATATTTTTAAATTAATGAAAAATGTTCACCGAAGAAAACTTGATTTGAGCTACCAGCAGATATGCAATTAAGGAGGCTTGGTTACTAGCACACAACTTAATGAAATACAAGCCACTAAAAAGGATACAACCAGACCCTCCCTCCCCCAACCACAAGGGAAAAATAAGAGGCCACTATATTGAAAGTAAGTCGGAAAATCGAAGTATTATTGAAAGAATTTCTTTCGTTGTTTTTTGAGCATATAGAAATATTTTATCAATATTGCAGCGATTAAGATAATGCCATCATATTTTTTTGTTGCATCCATTCATTAATCTTCAGCAATTTTCATAAAAAAAAGGTAATAAATTGGGGCATATTACGTGATTGATATTAAAACAGGAATTTAAGAACATATTTTACTTAATAATTAAAATGATTACGGAATTAAAGAATGCTTTAAATTGACCTTAATGACTATCGGGTCAATTTGACTCAAAGTTTCCCACTACAGTCAGGATTTTTCATGCTTACACCACCGAGTGGAATCCAAAAAATATAAAATGCATCTTGAACAGAAAATCTCAAAAATAAAACTGTACTCTCTTAATTGTCTTTCAGAAGCAGCGTAAAAGTAAATAAAATAAAGACAGCTATTTAGTATTTTCTTCTTTCAAAGCAATCCGATGTTCTAATGCAATTAATAATCCATTTAATAACCTATCATTACGTAAGATAAACTTTTATTCACACAAAGCAGGCGTTTATAAAAATATGAAAAAAATATTCTAAACGTCAAATATTCTAATGCGGTTTTTATTCCCAAACTGCACCCTGCAAAAATAATGTAATTGTACCTTATAAAGATAAACTGAGTTATTTGAAAACCCACAATAAATCACTGTTAAATACCTCATCTGACAGCTTCGGAGCTTCTTTAGTCAAATAATAGTTATTCATTTTTCACGATGAAATCGGAAAATAGTCATTAGCCGCCAGGTCGTAATAATAAATTCGCGTATAAAAGGTTTCGAATAAATTGTAATATTGTTCCCCAAATTACCTGTTTTACGCATTAAGAACAAATTGATTTTTCATCAGAGTATTTAGAAAACGAATGAAATAATGCGTCCCAATAAATAAATAGTTTCCGTCACTGATGCACATTTATATTTTGTTCATTCATTCTTTATGAGGTAATAGTTATATCGTTATAAATGTGTATTATATTTTCCTGGCTTGTCATATTTCTTAGAAGGGGGATAAACATATCAGACACATACTGCTAATATATGCATAGTGTATGATTATTAATGGTTTTATTATGCGCTGCTATGTGCCTTCATTGACAGCCAGAACCAATTTAATACGTAAATTATTTTGACTCATGTTTTGTTGGTATTTTTCTCCTCCATATGCATATGAATTTATTAATTGTTACTGAGCGATACATCTTCTATTATAATTTAATTTGTTTTCTTTGTAAGACCATTAAATCATATTAGATTTTTACAAAACAATTTACTTTTTATGCCTCGAAAAAAATTTTGCTACTTAGCTGCTAGAGTAAATTAGACCGACATTAATGCAGTAATTCTCCTCGCTTATTCGATATAACACTCTTTTGTTTTGGCAAGTTTCACTTTCGATTAATCTCTCGCTGTTTACCAGTTTTATTATAAATTAATTTACAATGCAAGTCTATTGACCATATGAAAAATGCTAAACAATAAGAAAAATTACTGGTGTATGTGAATTAAGTATTTTGGTAATATAATTTTGAGCATGTGTTATTATGTATGATACACTCCACTTTTAAGTGTGCTGTATGTGTGCATAAAAAGCCAAAGATATGCCATTTTGGAGTGTTTACTTTGTAAATCAGAATAGGCGGTCGTGCTGTTAATTTTATTCTCTCTGACTATGAGAGGTTTTATAATAAACGAATAAATTAAAATTTTTTGCTTATAAAAAGGTTATTATACTAAGGAAAGAAGAACCAGGACTTTCATTACAAAAATGAGTTTTATATATCTGAGAGCATGTTTATGTGTTATGTAATCAAGCAAAATAACAAAAAAATTCCTTAAAATTAAAGTAAATTTGATTTAGTTTTGATCACGTATTTCCCTTTTTCTATTGACTATGAGGAAAACTGAACTCATTCAAAGACGTTTCATTTATCGTTTTGTTGGCTGGGTGATTGTGAATGCTTATTAACGTCACTTTATGATACAACACGAGGGCTGTTAGCAACGGATCTCGTACTTTTGGGCATCGGTTAAGTGAAGCGGACTAGCACCTCCCTCTTCAAATTTCCATACAACGACAACGGGAAGATTTGGAACCTAGACCAGATTTAATGTGTATCAGCCCCACTACTTGGCGGGTCTTCAATGGTATGTAATATTTTTGTGATATGTAATATTTATCATGCATATTCACAGAAAAATCCTTAAAGCAATTTATTTTGGTCACATATTTCCCTTTCCGTATAGGCTATGAGGTAAATTGACCTCAATAAACGATGCTTCATGTAGCGTTAGCTTGTCTGGGTGATTAAGATTGTTTTATGACGTCACTTAGAGAAACAACTTGAGGGCTATCAGCAACGGACTCCGTAATTTTGAGTTTCAGTCAAGTGACGAGGAGGACACTTGAACTAGCACTTCCCTCTTTAAACTTTCACACAAAGCCAATGGAAGGACTTGGGACCTCGACCACATTTAATATACATCTGCCCAACTACTCGGCGGGTCTTAAATAGCCTCAGGGCTCGAATCCAAGACTGCACGAAAACACCACAGGCCTCTAGCTCGTGGCCTCGCTTTAGGAACGTATCCTAAGTGCTAAACAATTGTTTGATTGTGATTTAACGTAGACTTAGATGCATTACACGAGGGCTACTGGAGACAGACGTCATCATTTTGAATCTGAATAAAGTGATGAGGTCGAGACCTGAGCTGGGACCCTACTCTCCAAACTTCACACCAGCCAGCGTAAGGACTTGAAGCTTCCACAGATTTAAAGGGCATCTGTCTGCTAGACGGCTAAATGCTAAGCAAGTTGGACTGTATAGTAATATTTCAGTTCAATTCGATGCATACAAATAATTATATAAATACGTTAATTATTCCATAATTTATAATGCTATTTTTTCAATTAAATTTTTCTGGAAACGCGCAGGACAAATTGTGCAATTATCGATAATAATTTGAAAATATTCCGATAAGATTCTAAATAGTTATGTTGATTTAGTGATTCATTTTTGTCACAAAAGTACACTTGATTTAATGCATTGTTAAGATTGGTAACAACAATTGATTTAATCCGGTTTTTAAACTAAGAATATTTCCAGAGGAATTTTGCTTAAAAAAAGGGAAACCTATCATTTACAAATTTAAAGGAATATCAGCAGTACACTTAAAAAGTATTGAAATAGTTTCTTAATTTCCGATAAAAATTGTCATAAACATACTGAACGACCATTAAATTTTAAATAATTTGTAAGATTTAGTACAATAAATTTTAAATAAGAAGCATAGTTACTTTAACTTTCAAAGAGAGATATTTTGGAAAATATTTATCAAGAAATTTCAACTAATAGGCTTTAAAAATATCAGTTATTGATTTTTCTGTTCTGATTAACCTTTCTATGAGAATAAGTATATATATATATTGCATTTTTGTCTTTTTAAATATTTTAAATTATTCTTTCATAAATTTTCAGTATATATAAATATATATATATACATACATAATAGGATAAAAGTTACATTATGATGAATATATTAAGGTACCCGCTTACCTTTAAAACGTGATTTTCAGTCAAAAAGTCATTTTTTTAAAATTTTATTTACGGTCTATTATCGAAGCCGGATTTCATAGCTTTCTAGAACAATTTCAGTTTTGTTTGTATCTTACATAGAACTTGAGTTATAAGCATTTTAATAATAGTCTGTGTCAAATTTTAGACCTGGAAGTAGCATTCCGCTACCGGAAATGGAACTTTTTACACAATATCGCCATCAAAATATCTTCCAACATGCAAGATGAATTTCCTAAAATCCAAAATGCAAATGAATCTTTTAATGGTGTAATATGATAAAGAGCACCAAAGGAAGTTTTGTTTGTCTGAAAACTGTGCAATTGGGAGCATATGATGGAATAATACAATTTAACGAAGGACATCAAGGCTGCTAAAAGTCTTAAATAAGCTAAACATTGAACCTCCGGGCTACTTCACTGTAAAGGGATACAAAAAGTTGGATTACAATCGAATCAGGGAATTGAACCGTTGTACAACACCTTTTAAATGTATGCATAGGAAAGTTTTAAAGGCCATCAGGAAGAAAAAAAAAACTTATTTAAGTAATACAGATAGTGAACTGTACAAATCAGGTGACTTTTAATGTTTATTTAATTAGGTAAGTTTCTGGGATGAAATGTATTTTCAGCTTTTTTCTCAAAATCAAGATTTTCATATTTTGCTACAGCTCAAAAAATCGTATTGAAAATTTATATATATAATGTTATGAAAATTTCATGGAATACTCTATGAAAGTGAGTTCAGGACTTGAACTTCTCCTATTGTTATAATGCGATTACTTTGCCTTTTATTAAAACGTTTTTCTGAATTTCACTTGGTGTGTGTGTGAGTGTGTGTGTGTATCATCAAATTTTCAATCGTTAATTTAACCAACTTCCTATCAAGCTAGAGCTTTGAAATTTTGGGAATCGTTCGTACTCGCCTAACAATGCAATATTTAGACGTTTGCGACAAGTTTTAATTAATATTTCAATAATTTTAATAAGTCAAAATATTCTTTCCTCTCGGCTCTTTTAGGATTGAGGAAAAAATTTCTTTCCCCCTCTGGGAACACCGGGCACTCCCCACGCGGCATGAGGTATCGCAAAACTTTTGTACTCACAAAGGGGAGATACTATCTCCCTTTTACTATCTCCGAGATAGTAAGGGTTGCTGACTTTTAGTCAGTAATCATTCGCAAGAAAGGAAGTTTCCAATTTTTGGCACCATGTCTTATCACAGTAATTTTTTCTGAATTCTGGTTCCCATTTTTTTTTTAATAGAATGACTTACAAACTTTCAAATGCATGTTTTGATTATATGAGAATTATGAATTTTTTAATATGCTCACAAATATCATTTTTTAAGTAAATTTTAAAGTTAAAAATAACTAACAGTTTTAACTAATATTTCAATAATTTTCTCTAATAAACTTTGCCACCATATAAAAACGTTGATTTTTATATCGAATTATTGATGATAAATGTCATAACTTGTCACAAATTTCTACGTTTTTTCTGTATGTTAAAGTACGACTTCTTATAAATATTTAATTTTCAGGGTTATTATTGTGAGAGAGGCACAAATCCTAAGTTAGATTCCATTCATCATAATAAAATTTACAGAATTGAAATATCGCTATTTAAACTTCAGTTTTGGTGTTCTGCACAAGTGCCATTTTACTGCTATTTTCATGTATTTTTTTAGCAGAAATATTAAAACAATTATTAATTTATGCAAATTTTACATATTATTTTAAGTTTTTAACCATATCTTATAGTATAATGCATATAAAAGTTATATTTTCAATTATTTAAAAAAATCCTCTTCGAAGGTAGGCGGATACCTTAAATAAAACATGCAAGGGAATTCAAACAGTACTTATTTTTGAAGACAGATGGTGTTGCTAAGATAAATTGGTGTTACCGTTTCTTGCTGATCTATAAAAGACTCTAAAATGTGACACTAATCAATGTTTTAGTTTTGATTTGGCAGCGATTTGCATCAAAGTTAATAGGTACAGCATCGAATTGTCGTAATTAATGAGATCTAGATTCATGATTATACATCGGAAACCAAGCAACAATGGAAACAATGTGGGTTGCTACCTGTGAGTTTACTCCAAAGTAAATGAAGACCCTCTTATTGGCCGGAAAGGTTTTGGCGACAGTTTTTAGGGATTGGATGTGCGTATTACTCAAGAACTTCTTAGAAAATCGAAAAAATTTCTCTAAACAATATTACTGTGAATTGACCAATTCCCATTTCTCATTCTTACCACCGCTGCTCTTTGCTCCACTCTCGTACAACTACACTTACCAGAAATTTAAGAATTCAGTTTCAACTAGAACGTAACACACAAAAGCGCAAAAATCAATATTTTTTCTTATATTTTTATGTTGATAAATAATCTATTTTAATCGATCATCAGTAAATATTATGAATATCTAAAATACTTCGAGAGATATAAATTGAGTTATTTTGTTTTAATGTTGACTTTTATTTTTACGCATTTTTTTATAGAAATATTTCTACATTCTAGTGGAACGATAATAAAAAATAATGTTAAGTAGAATATATTTGCCTTAAGAATTTTGTCTTCTGCCTGATAAACAGGTTTCATTAGAATGTCTAGACAACTATATTAAAATAAAATAGTATATATATTCATACACAGTACATAAATATTCGCTCACAAATATTTACTTTGACTCCTAAAGAACGAGAATAGCATAAGTCTGAAATATATGAGATAATTTTAATTCACGAAATTGTTAAATACTGAACAATCTCCTTATTTAAGACTAGTTGGACTTCCCGTTCTTCGCACAGCGAGTTTTTATCATAACACTGTAATGAATATATTGTTGAATGCCATGTAGTCGTATGCGTGTTTGTGTGGGACATAATATGCGCTAAAGCTGTGCGTAGTGGATCGGTAATCTTTCTCGGTGGAGGGAAAACCAGAAAAGTCAAGAACTCGCTCACTGAGTCTTCAATTCAAAAAATTACAAAAATCCACAAATTCATATTTTCCGCAATTCCCCCTCCCCCCCCCCCCCCCCCCCCCCCCCCCCCCCCCCGGGGCGGGGCGAAGGATTCGATCAAGAGAGGAGATTAGTATAATGAAACAACATCCCCCCCAAAAAAAATCAGTTTTATAAATACCTAGTCTGAAAAAAAAAGCTAGTGTGGCTCTGTAATTCTTTAATTAATTTAAAAAAAATCGCAAGTTGCGTTACAGATTCATTACAAACTTTTTTTAAGGAAAGTTATAGAAAAAATGTATTGCATTTTCAAGAAATCAAGAGAAAACGATGAAAATCAAAAAAAGGTTCGAAAATTATTGGAAAAAATAAATCTGAAAATGATAATAATAATGGCTAGAATGCACGGCTCCTTCCCCGCACCAGCTTAGCATGCTAAAAAATTTGCGGTGATACGATTAAAAACGAGGATCGGTAAGAATGACAGATAAGCAAATAAACTTTGAAATTTATATATTAGATAGAATTTGACTCAAAATATATTCTACCCTCCCTTTTTGTATAAACAAACACTTGTGTACAGTAAAAAATAATGCTTTACATTTTGTATATTTATTTATTTTTACCTTTATATGACGGAAAAAAATATTATACATCTTTAAAAGTACTACTAAACCTTCGATGTACATTTTAGCAGATTTAATGAAATTATCAAATTTTTCATTAATAATTTATTACGGCGAGATTTTAATCTAAAAATACTCGAAGATAAACTTTCTGTATAAGTTGAACTTAATAATCTTATCAAACCTATTATACTCTTTTTTTTAATTAAAAGGTCAACGAATGAAATGAAAAATGTGTTATTTTTACCTTATGTAATACATGTGTTGATTTTCATACCGATAAAAACACTTTGCAAATTTATTGGTTGAAAATGCATGTTATATTGATTGAAAATATATGTTACATTGATTGAAAATATATGTTATATTGATTGAAAATATATTAAGATACCTTAATTTTATAGTTTTTGTTAGATATGTTAATTTTTAAGTGGAGTGAAGTCTTTCATAATCTCATTTACAATACATAGTTATATGAAAACTGTCAATATTAATAAAAATGTAAGTCTTCTGCATTGTTCTCGTAATGGTATCACGTGTGTGATTTTATATTTGTTTGGTATAATTTACATAAATGCACAAACTCCTTAATACCTAAGAGCAAATGTTCTAGATTGATATTTAATTTCAAAAGAATTAGTCCATAATAAGCATATTTACCATGTTTTTGTTTCTTTATTTGTAACTACATTACTTTCTAAATATATCCCAAAAAGGCACATAGTAAATATTTTATTCCAAAGTACTTGTCATAGCATTCAAAGAAAATTAAAATTAAAATTAAATGAATATTTTGGATAAATATTCACAAACTTGAATTATGTTTTAAACAAAATATGATTGAGTATTGTTTACAATACATTTATTTCATCGTTAATTTGAGCTAATAATTCGATCTATTCCTTCGCTTGCATTATTTTATGTATATAAGGGAAGATAATTCGAAAATGCTTCTTTGTAAGGATACGCATGCTTTTACAGGCATAAAAGATGAATGGGAAATAATATTCGTTTTGCGTTACGAATTTGAAAAGAACATTCCCTCATTTCGAATTCACAAAGCGTACCCTTAATTCATTCTAAAACGCAAATATATATTTTTTTCTCTCTCAGAAATTACAAATGTTTCATCAGCTATTTCTAGAACACACTTCCTGTTAAAAACCATTCCAGGGTTATTAGCAACAGAATTAATGTCGACTAGTAGTGAATAATGTTTTTGCTAGTAACTTCAATTAGCGTCACAATCATATTATTCAAAAAAGTACATCTGTACTGTAGTTAAGCAGCCATGTACAGAATAATTCAGCACTATTTATCCTGTGAAGGAACACCGGCAGAAAATTCTTCTGGAATTTTTGTAAATATTTCAGAATATTTTTGCTGTATTTTTCCAGTCCTTAATTAAGTGTACAAAACATATTTTACAAACTAAATTTATGCTATTTTGTTAAATAAATTTCGTAAAGTTTTAAGTATAATATTCTGCAAGTGTGACAATGATTTTTAATGAAAAATGCAGCTATATTTAATTTAATTATTTACTGAAAAATGCAACTATTTATATATGCAGCTGTAATGTGTTTAACAAAAATCTGGTTTGAACAATGTTTTTCAAAAATATTTTCTTAAAATGCGTTGAGTACCGTAAAAATGTCTTTTCAGAGTATAATTTACGGTAAGAACCTCCTTATTATTTTTTTGTCGTCGTAATATTTCTTTGTTCTTAATTTCACAAGATAACATTATTATTTCTCCAATGTTTTGTAATTTAGATTACTATGAAAAAAAAAATCTTGAACCATTTATTCAACGAAGAAAACTGAAAGGAAAAAAAGGAAGCTCCGGTTTATTCTTCTAGAATTTTTTAAAAACAATTTAGAATGATTTTCAGCCAATAACAATTTCTTTCTCATTAAACAGGGGTAACTACTCTTCGAGCAAAAAGAAATTCCGAAAAATTTAACATTAAGCCTTTTTGGCAATACGTATATTTATCTCATGCAGAATTATTTTTTTCAAAAAATGCTATTATATTATAAAGCTGAAATTTTTCTGTATGAGTAACAAATTTCCAAAAATAAATGGTTCGACAAAATTTATCCAAAATTTTTTATAATTAACTACTTTTAATATTGTTAAACATAGCTTTTCACGGCAAAATTTACCAGTCTCAATCACCATTGACACTTTTTGAATTTTTGACAGAATACTATAAAAAGTAGTTTTTATTATAAACTGAATTATTATTACAATGTCTCAAAACTTCTACTGTTTTTCAAACAAACTTTTGAACAATCCTGTAACATTAATCCAAAGAAAGAACACAAACAAAATGCAATAAGGGAATTTTAAAAGTATTTTGAAATAATCCTTTATTAAGAACCATTCTGTACTTATCAGATGTGAAATAAATGCAGGCTACAATTTTAAAATTAATGGAAGGATATCTACCCAAGAGTGGATCTCATTACTTTGATTGCAGGACCAAAAGGCTCCCTAATTGGATTTAATTGGTGTTATTAATATCGCACTGGAAACAGCACGAGGGCTATTGGCGACGGAACTCGTAATTTTGAAACTCTATCAAGTGAAGAGGACGACTCCTGAGCTGGTCTCTCCCTCTCATAGCTTCCACATCACTCCAACGGGAGGACTTTGAACTTCAACCAATTGAACGTGCGTCAGCAACAGCTAGCTACACGGTGGGTCGTTCATGACATCAAGGCTCAAATCCACGATTCACCGAAAACTGCAGGCAGTAAATCCGCGATCATGATCACGAAGCTGCCGCAGTCACCTTCCTGATTGACAACGTACTTCCAAAAACACTGGTAAGGTTAAATTTTTTGAAAATTGAATTTTCCCCATAAAACTTTTTGTAAACACTCCTTCAGAGCTTTATTAAGTAATACAAATGAATTTTTGTCTAACTATCAATATTATTTTTCTAAAAATTCTTCGAAAGTTGTTTAGACAACTTTATAATGATAATATTTTATGTTTAATAAAATAAAAAAAAAAACCTAATAGAATACATTTCAGAGATAATATTTGCCAACTACAACATTACAGAATTAACACTTACAAAAGTTCGTTTGTAGCTGGTTAGACAACCATGTAAAAGAACCATGCTGCACCATTTATCCAGCAAAAGAACAAAGAGAGGATATTATTCTGGAACATTTTCTTTTCCAACCTTATTTACTTCCGTAATTGGTCGCTTCTTCTCTTGGCAAAGGACTTAAGGGACACTCTTTTGCTAACAATTAGATCCGAGATAATTTTCTTCTGTGAATGTTTAGAAACTTTTCTGTATCTTTCTGATAGTATAAATGTTGAATAAGCAGCTGAATCAGATGTGTTTACTGTTAATTAAGAAGAAATTATTCTGCACAAATAATACCTGTTATTTTGTGAAGTTCACACCGCTCACCTCAATTAATTTTACACAGCTAAATTTAAAAATCGTTTTTTAAGACTGATAGATGTCCCAGTAATTAACTTCGGATCAGTGTCATTAAAATATGTAAACATTACAAAATGCTTAAATTTTCCGTTTAATATGTTGAGAGAAATATCTATAAAGTTATGCAGTATAAAAGACACGGAATATGGAATAAATTTTATTTACAAAAAAACAATCTTATTACAGTGACATTTTTGATAGGGGGAATATAGGGGTTATACCCTGCATAAGGTTTGCTATACACTGACATTTTAAAAATGAAACTTTTTATACAGAATTTTGTATCATTTATCAAAAAATATTAATATTCGAAATCTCACACTCTACAAAAACATTCTTTCCCCGTTGAAAATAAACAATGAAATTAATATACGAATTGGAGTGGGAGAACCCCTCCCCTTTCTTTCTGTTTCTTATCAAAGCACACCATAAAGTTACGAGTTGATGTGGGAAAAACTTCTCGCAACGCCCATGTCTGATTAAAACAGAAGTCGATTGTTCAGCAAAATGCATTATTTTTTTATATGCCAGTGAAGTCAAAATATATTAATAATATTAATATTGAGATAATTTTTTGTTTCAAAAAGAAAAGAAAAAAGAAGAAGCAAAAGTACGATTTCTAGCTAAGTTATCCAACATAAAGAAGGTGGGGAGAATTAAATATCTCTTTTCTTTTACCAGGACGGTTAAAAAAAGTACCTGCATAAGAAATTATAAATATGGTATTAGGTGTGGGAAATGGGAATGGAGTAACTCACTGCAGTGAAATCATTTACTTCTCTTCTTAATGAGTATGAAGTTCTTATCGTCCAAAAAATTATAGTTTTCATTTTTCCAGCGCGTGAGGCTGTCTTCGCCATTTTTAATGGGTTTACACGCAAACTCGCCTTAACCACGTTATTTGTTTTGACACACAGATATATCTTGAACTACCCTCGTATAAGAGAGATGAAATCACCTTTAGAATTAAATGATCAAACAAATTGTAAATAAATGTCAAAAAAAAAAAAAAATCATGATAGAATTTTAACTTAATACGGCTTGGGAGAACGTATTTTTTGAAATAATAATAAATTCACTGCTTGTATTCATTAAGAAATTTTAAATCAAGTATTACTGGAAAATCATGAATAAATTAACAAATTTTTGTTTTGTATATTAAAAGTATGGCGATTAAAAACGAGGATCGGTAAGAATGACAGATAAGCAAATAAACTTTGAAATTTATATATTAGATAGAATTTGACTCAAAATATATTCTACCCTCCCTTTTTGCATAAACAAACACTTGTGTACAGTAAAAAATAATGCTTTACATTTTGTATATTTATTTATTTTTACCTTTATATGACGGAAAAAAATATTATACATCTTTAAAAGTACTACTAAACCTTCGATGTACATTTTAGCAGATTTAATGAAATTATCAAATTTTTCATTAATAATTTATTACGGCGAGTTTTTAATCTAAAAATACTCGAAGATAAACTTTCTGTATAAGTTGAACTTAATAATCTTATCAAACCTATTATACTCTTTTTTTCTAATTAAAAGGTCAACGAATGAAATGAAAAATGTGTTATTTTTACCTTATGTAATACATGTGTTGATTTTCATACCGATAAAAACACTTTGCAAATTTATTGGTTGAAAATGCATGTTGTATTGATTGAAAATATATGTTACATTGATTGAAAATATATGTTATATTGATTGAAAATATATTAAGATACCTTAATTTTATAGTTTTTGTTAGATATGTTAATTTTTAAGTGGAGTGAAGTCTTTCATAATCTCATTTACAATACATAGTTATATGAAAACTGTCAATATTAATAAAAATGTAAGTCTTCTGCATTGTTCTCGTAATGGTATCACGTGTGTGATTTAATATTTGTTTGGTATAATTTACATAAATGCACTAACTCCTTAATACCTAAGAGCAAATGTTCTAGATTGATATTAAATTTCAAAAGAATTAGTCCATAATAAGCATATTTACCATGTTTTTGTTTCTTTATTTGTAACTACATTACTTTCTAAATATATCCCAAAAAGGCACATAGTAAATATTTTATTCCAAAGTACTTGTCATAGCATTCAAAGAAAATTAAAATTAAAATTAAATGAATATTTTGGATAAATATTCACAAACTTGAATTATGTTTTAAACAAAATATGACCGAGTATTGTTTACAATACATTTATTTCATCGTTAATTTGAGCTAATAATTCGATCTATTCCTTCGCTTGCATTATTTTATGTATATAAGGGAAGATAATTCGAAAATGCTTCTTTCTAAGGATACGCATGCTTTTACAGGCATAAAAGATGAATGGGAAATAATATTCGTTTTGCGTTACGAATTTGAAAAGAACATTCCCTCATTTTGAATTCACAAAGCGTACCCTTAATTCATTCTAAAACGCAAATATATATTTTTTTCTCTCTCAGAAATTACAAATGTTTCATCAGCTATTTCTAGAACACACTTCCTGTTAAAAACCATTCCAGGGTTATTAGCAACAGAATTAATGTCGACTAGTAGTGAATAATGTTTTTGCTAGTAACTTCAATTAGCGTCACAATCATATTATTCAAAAAAGTACATCTGTACTGTAGTTAAGCAGCCATGTACAGAATAATTCAGCACTATTTATCCTGTGAAGGAACACCGGCAGAAAATTCTTCTGGAATTTTTGTAAATATTTCAGAATATTTTTGCTGTATTTTTCCAGTCCTTAATTAAGTGTACAAAACATATTTTACAAACTAAATTTATGCTATTTTGTTAAATAAATTTCGTAAAGTTTTAAGTATAATATTCTGCAAGTGTGACAATGATTTTTAATGAAAAATGCAGCTATATTTAATTTAATTATTTACTGAAAAATGCAACTATTTATATATGCAGCTGTAATGTGTTTAACAAAAATCTGGTTTGAACAATGTTTTTTCAAAAATATTTTCTTAAAATGCGTTGAGTACCGTAAAAATGTCTTTTCAGAGTATAATTTACGGTAAGAACATCTTTATTATTTTTTTGTCGTCTTAATTTCACAAGATAACATTATTATTTCTCCAATGTTTTGTAATTTAGATTACTATGAAAAAAAAAATCTTGAACCATTTATTCAACGAAGAAAACTGAAAGGAAAAAAAGGAAGCTCCGGTTTATTCTTCTAGAATTTTTTAAAAACAATTTAGAATGATTTTCAGCCAATAACAATTTCTTTCTCATTAAACAGGGGTAACTACTCTTCGAGCAAAAAGAAATTCCGAAAAATTTAACATTAAGCCTTTTTGGCAATACGTATATTTATCTCATGCAGTATTATTTTTTTCAAAAAATGCTATTATATTATAAAGTTGAAATTTTTCTGTATGAGTAACAAATTTCCAAAAATAAATGGTTCGACAAAATTTATCCAAAATTTTTTATAATTAACTACTTTTAATATTGTTAAACATAGCTTTTCACGGCAAAATTTACCAGTCTCAATCACCATTGACACTTTTTGAATTTTTGACAGAATACTATAAAAAGTAGTTTTTATTATAAACTGAATTATTATTACAATGTCTCAAAACTTCTACTGTTTTTCAAACAAACTTTTGAACAATCCTGTAACATTAATCCAAAGAAAGAACACAAACAAAATGCAATAAGGGAATTTTAAAAGTATTTTGAAATAATCCTTTATTAAGAACCATTCTGTACTTATCAGATGTGAAATAAATGCAGGCTACAATTTTAAAATTAATGGAAAGATATCTACCCAAGAGTGGATCTCATTACTTTGATTGCAGGACCAAAAGGCTTCCTAATTGGCTTTAATTGGTGTTATTAACATCGCACTGGAAACAGCACGAGGGCTATTGGCGACGGAACTCGTAATTTTGAAACTCTATCAAGTGAAGAGGACGACTCCTGAGCTGGTCTCTCCCTCTCAAAGCTTCCACATCACTCCAACGGGAGGACTTTGAACTTCAACCAATTGAACGTGCGTCAGCAACAGATACACGGTGGGTCGTTCGTGACATCAAGGCTCAAATCCACGATTCACCGAAAACTGCAGGCAGTGAATCCGCGATCATGATCACGAAGCTGCCGCAGTCACCTTCCTGATTGACAACGTACTTCCAAAAACACTGGTAAGGTTAAATTTTTTGAAAACTGAATTTTCCCCATAAAACTTTTTGTAAACACTCCTTCAGAGCTTTATTAAGTAATACAAATGAATTTTTCTCTAACTATCAATATTATTTTCCTAAAAATTCTTCGAAAGTTGTTTAGACAATTTTATAATGATAATATTTTATGTTTAATAAAATAAAAAAAAAACCTAATAGAATACTTTTCAGAGATAATATTTACCAACTACAACATTACAGAATTAACACTTACAAAAGTTCGTTTGTAGCTGGTTAGATAACTATGTAAAAGAACCATGCTGCACCATTTATCCAGCAAAAGAACAAAGAGAGGATATTATTCTGGAACATTTTCTTTTCCAACCTTATTTACTTCCGTAATTGGTCGCTTCTTCTCTTGGCAAAGGACTTAAGGGACACTCTTTTGCTAACAATTAGATCCGAGATAATTTTCTTCTGTGAATGTTTAGAAACTTTTCTGTATCTTTCTGATAGTATAAATGTTGAATAAGCAGCTGAATCAGATGTGTTTACTGTTAATTAAGAAGAAATTATTCTGCACAAATAATACCTGTTATTTTGTGAAGTTCACACCGCTCACCTCAATTAATTTTACACAGCTAAATTTAAAAATCGTTTTTTAAGACTGATAGATGTCCCAGTAATTAACTTTGGATCAGTGTCATTAAAATATGTAAACATTACAAAATGCTTAAATTTTCCGTTTAATATGTTGAGAGAAATATCTATAAAGTTATGCAGTATAAAAGACACGGAATATGGAATAAATTTTATTTACAAAAAAACAATCTCATTACAGTGACGTTTTTGATAGGGGGAATATAGGGGTTATAGCTTGCATAAGGTTTGCTATACACTGACATTTTAAAAATGAAACTTTTTATACAGAATTTTGTATTATTTATCAAAAAATATTAATATTCGAAATCTCACACTCTACAAAAACATTCTTTCCCCGTTGAAAATAAACAATGAAATTAATATACGAATTGGAGTGGAAGAACCCCTCCCCTTTCTTTCTGTTTCTTATCAAAGCACACCATAAAGTTACGAGTTGATGTGGGAAAAACTTCTCGCAACGCCCATGTCTGATTAAAACAGAAGTCGATTGTTCAGTAAAATGCATTATTTTTTTATATGCCAGTGAAGTCAAAATATATTAATAATATTAATATTGAGATAATTTTTTGTTTCAAAAAGAAAAGAAAAAAGAAGAAGCAAAAGTACGATTTCTAGCTAAGTTATCCAACATAAAGAAGGAGGGGAGAATTAAATATCTCTTTTCTTTTACCAGGACGGTTAAAAAAGTACCCGGATAAGAAATTATAAATATGGTATTAGGTGTGGGAAATGGGAATGGAGTAACTCACTGCAGTGAAATCATTTACTCCTCTTCTTAATGAGTATGAAGTTCTTATCGTCCAAAAAATTATAGTTTTCATTTTTCCAGCGCGTGAGGCTGTCTTCGCCATTTTTAATGGGTTTACACGCAAACTCGCCTTAACCACGTTATTTGTTTTGACACACAGATATATCTTGAACTACCCTCGTATAAGAGAGATGAAATCACCTTTAGAATTAAATGATCAAACAAATTGTAAATAAATGTCAAAGAAAAATCATGATAGAATTTTAACTTAATACGGCTCAGGAGAACGTATTTTTTGAAATAATAATAAATTCACTGCTTGTATTCATTAAGAAATTTTAAATCAAGTATTACTGGAAAATCATGAATAAATTAACAAATTTTTGTTTTGTATATTAAAATCTTGAAAGTCTTAAACAACAAATATATGTTTTTTTTTAAAAAAAAAAGTTCATTATAATACAAATTTTAATTTATTCTCCCAGTAATTTTTTTGTGAAATATTTTGAGTAAATATATCGGACTATTATCCTTGCATTATGAAGAGAGCTGGAAAAACACTTAGTTTAACGTCAAGCTGATTATAAAACGTTGCATGGAATTAAATACTTGTTTTTTTAATAAACGCAACATATATAAACATGAGAAGATACTGCAAAATTGTTTTTAAGTATGAACATTCTCATAGTTATTAGATAAGTTTAATAAATAATGGAGTTTCAAATAACTGTACGTAATTAAATTAATGGATTTGTGAGTTTAACTTTGATACATCCATTCTAAAAATTCTTTATATATATATATATATATATATATATATATATATATATATATATATATATATATATATATATATATATATATATATATATATATATATTCATAAAATGAATTTTTATAAGCAAATTCTTTGATACAATACGGATTTAAAAATTTATATTATTGTCATGGTACGAACATTGTAACAACTTCAAAGCCCTTTTTTGTTACATTTCGTTGAAAAATTGAACATCCTGTCATTTTCTGCTCGGACCACAACACAATTTTACGCTATTTACGTCCAATATTCGGAGAAGATAAAAAATTATTCGTTCCATCTTGCTGATTAAAACTTCAAGAAAGTTTTCAGTGCTTAAAAGAAGAAGATAGGAGAGAAAGAAAGAGAGAAAATAAAACAGCATCATACAATATACGAAAAAGTATTGTTTAAATCAAAACCTTCGAAATGGTACATTTCGAACAGCATGTGTCACCCAGGAATCTTCCAACCATTCGAAGCTTTTGAGCCAAATAAAATCTATCAGGAGGAAAAGCGACATTGCATTTCTGGCTCAAATGCACATTTTCGACGTTTCTGCCTTTTTTCCTCCCAATCCAAATCAGCCGAAAGATAGTAACAAGGAATATGCCGGGAAGTGTTTCTGATTGTTTAACGGAACAGAACTTGTTGTGCCGTGGTCAAATTTAAGAGTCTTGAGCCGCCTAGAGCCGCCATTCCTGGATTAGGTCAAAAGGGGATCAAGTTTACAGAGAAAGGCAATTTACTAATGGATCCGAAAGAGATATCCGATCTGTTCTGTCATCAGGTTCCTTTCTGTGATCTCGTTCTACACGAGAATAAGTTTCCTCGCCGAAAAAATTCTTTTCTTACTGGGATTCGGATATTGTTCTTGGTTGCGGGATACGTGAAAATCTCAGGCCGTCTGCCTTCCTGCTGCTACAACTACTACTACTACTACTTCGAGATTGTTTTGAGAAGTTCTTGAAAAGTTGAAATTGAATCGTGCCACATACTTTTGAAGGTGTTCTCGATTTTTGAAAGGTGGAAATGAAAAGTAAAGGAAAAAAAGTTTTTGAAGATTTTGATGAAAACTGATTGGATGTGATGATTTTTTTTTTTTTTTTTTTTTTTTTTTTAAGTAAAGTTATTGAAATGGTACAGTGAAAATAATATATTTTTTTTTTATCAAAGAGGAAAACACAGATCAATATTAGATGGTTTAATACGTAAAATAAACAAATTATTAATCTTAATCTTTTTCATATCCACAAATTTTAATATGTATTTTTTTTTAATTGAAAAAATTTATTTTGTCAATCTTTAATTTTATTTGTTCTTGAAATATTATTTCGTTTTTAATCCATTTCGGATTAAGAATTTTATAATTATAGCGTGTTACTTCCAATAATTTTATAATTAGTCTTATAACAATAATTGCTATAGAACCTCCTAAAGTTGGACCCCTTTAACTGAGATCTCCGAATAATACATATCTTCTGCAAGAAGTTTGTTTTCTTTGAAAAATTAAGATACAAACTGCATATACATTTGTGTCATCCATGTTTCTCGATAAATTTTTTTAACTTGATGAAATAATCTAAAAGCAACGATAATATTAAATGTAAGTTGGGTAAGGGAACTTAACAAATATTCTGTATGAAGTCAAGAAACCCTTAATTACGTCTCGTATCACCAGTGGTAAGCGACATACAATGCTACATTGTCTAAATGTGGGAAATTGCTTTAAGTACACTTCTATTATTCATAAAGTAGACATTTTTTTTCTTATATAAATATGCTTTCTTACTTGATTTGTACAATGTAAAGTTGATTTTCAGCAAGTATGCTAAATTTCATTTAATTTTTTTTCTGTCTCAAGTTTTCCCAGATTTTCGATATCCTTAATGGGCTCTGGTTCCAATCAAATACAAACGTTTCGGGGTTTAATAGTATTTTACTCTTTTTGTACATTTTTATTATACTGCTATGAGATTCAACGATTTTATGTATCTCTGAAATGTTCTATTTAAAAGTTTAAAGAAACCGGTATAAATTGCATTTCATACATTTTTTAAAGATTTTTTTTCAAACGAAAAAGAAAAATTGATTGCCATAAACATGCTTACTTTTCACTAAAGTTACTGAAACAAATTTAGAGCTGATGTAGTGTATGCCCAAAAATTGGTGTCATTTTTTTCGTGAAAAGATTTTTCATGCCAAATTTCGTAAATATCGACTGTCATGTTAAGCCTAAATACCACAAAATTAAGTTGGCAAAAAAAAAAAAAAAAAAAAAATATGAACTGGATGTCAGGTTGTATACCGCAATTTGGCTTAAAACTTGTTACCTGTATTTTTTTTTTTAAATTACATTTTAATTTTTTTTTTAATTTACCGAATAGACTTGATGGCATGTGACGTCATAGTCACACGTCGAGTAAAATTACTTATTTTCAGCCAATCAGTTTATGCGCCTCACTGTTGCCATTCCTTGCTTTTTCAAAAGCTTTCTTCAGAAAATACATATTTTAATAGTTCTAACATAAGTAAAAAATGTTCTTCATTTGAAAGAGTCTATTTTAAACAAGAAAAAGAGAAAATATTTTTTTGTTTTGATAAATATTTTAAGAAAATCTAAATGATTACACGTCATTATGTAACAACTGATTTCGAAACTTTATGTTGAGCTTTCAAGTACATCAATAAATACTAGATTGGTATCATCTTTAATTTCAACGGATATAACGTGATTGCATATATCATGTGACCACCATAAACTGAGTTCGTTGGTTTGAAAATCTTTCATGTTTATATGGCATCAGAAGTTGCAAAATTAGAAGCGAAAGACTCATGTGACTGTAATATCCGAACTATAATACAGGATTTATATGTGATTTTTAAATAAGCTGTCTCATCTATATAAACATATTTTATTACAGTCAGAAAAAATGAAAATTATCAACAGAAGATGATCTTGTATTTCATATTAAAGAGTATTCCTTTCATTTTTATAAGTAGTGCAAAGGATATTGCTTCTTTTTCGCTCATTCAAGACAGTCTTTTACATGTACAATTTATGTCACTCATTATCCGAAAATTTTCATTCATACTATTTTCCCGAAAGTTTCAGATGCCATTCATTTATCTGGTTTTTGACCAACTTCTAATTTTTTATTCTGCAATAGAGGACATGCTTAAGTGATACAAAATAAATTTTACAAGGGAATATAAGAATTCAAATTTTTTTTATAACAAATTATAAATGGCGTTATCTGTATTCAGTTAGTTCGAGCATGCTAAAATGAATCTTGTACTTTGAATAGTAGTTACATTTTTCGTATAACTGATATAATCCAATACACAAGAATAATTAGAGATTACAAGTAACTGAAAAATAATTTTTTTTCAGAAAAAAAACACCACTTTTCGTGATGCTCAAAATCATAAAAACAGTTGAATTTTTCAAAATGTAAGGTACTTTAATGCGAGAATAGTTCATTTTATTAATAGGAAAAGATACTTTTAAATATATTTATCCAGCGAAAGTGTTAACTGTCAAAAACTAACATAAAACAACTTATGTTAGTCTGGCAAATTTTGTTTACATCTGAACAGTCATTCAGGATCACATAGAATTTGATGAAGTATTCACGTCATGCAACAAATTCGAAACACATATCACATGTTTACACACAGAAAAAAAAAATCAAAAGTTATTCATTATGATATCAAGATAAGCATATGCATTAAATAACTTTTATTAAGAGACACAATAAAAAATAATTTTAAAATAGTAAACAAAACTACTCATCCATTTCCGCTTCACCAGGTATAAATGTTTCATTTCTTACCTATAAAAGAAACAAAAATATTAATAATTAAAAGTACAAGTAATTTCTTAAAAAGTAACATTATATTTTTAATTAACTTATTTTTTTGCACAGAACAAATTTTTTTACAAAATACTTCAATTACGCTTTTGAAGACAAGATTTAAATATTATTTAAATATATGATATATGGTGTAAATGTATATCATAAAATGATTTATTTTTATTTTTAATAAAACAGAGGTAATTTAAAATATTTGCAGTAGTTGCAATAGTATCTTTATTTAACACGATTTTCTTAATATTTTGGGAAAATGAGGTAAATTTTCACATAAATTTGTTAGTTAATTACGAACATGATTGCATTCACGAAATTATGCCTTGATCTAGAATTGCTGTCAGTCGTTTCAATTGTTTCAAGTTTGTATTGAAGTGTCCAGTAAATTTCTCAATAAAAGACGAAATCCTTTGTTCCATTAAGCTACATAAGAAGGGCTGGTATATTTTTCACATTGACCGTAAAAGATGTTATTAAAAGGCTTATTAATAAGAAAAGTAAGATAGAATATCTTTTCCTATCAAAACTTAGTATACCTTCTTATTTAGAGAAAAGTTTTTGTATCTATATTAAAACACATACAGATTGTTTCAAGGGCTGTTAAAAGCAGATTATTATTTTTTTTCAAAGAAACTTAGTTTATAAAACAATACTACATCTCTAAATTATTTTTGTAAGAGATGACTTCGTGTTTGTGATAATGGTTAGGAACTTCCAAGTACTAACTTAAATATAATAATTTTACATATTACTAAGGCGTTAATAACTAAAAATATTCTTACATCTTTCACATGAAAAAATATAAAGTAATTTCAAAAGTTATAATGCTGTTAAAAGAATTGCCATTTTACAAGAGATTTTTTTTAAAGTTAAATGCATGTCGAATTCTATTACAACTGAAGTGATTACTTAGTTTTTGAGCGAAACATACGAGTTAAAAAATTCCTCCGATTTAAAACAGGAATTTTATTTTCTTAGAGGTATCTTTTCCACTTACTGTGAAAAGCCATGAAAATCAAAAACTCTATTTGTAAAACTGCATCTAAAATTTTACCACCCAAGCAGCCTGCAACTGATTTCAGACAATGTCGAACTTTTAACAAGGCGGATAGTTCCTTCTACCGTTTTCTAAATTTTCCTGAACATAGAACACGGCACTCTTCCCTCCTGCTTAGGGTTCACCTCGTTGTATATTTCCATCCTTATTGTCTTGAGCAACAGCGAAAGAGATGGAGTTATGCAGACCTTCCCGGGTAGCAATTCCAAAGGAACAAAAGATTCCAACTTTTGTCTCACCTCGGCATCTTCGCCGGGGCGCCACAAATGGGTGCAGCCCCATCTTTTATTTTGCCGCCTCACAAGAACTTTTAAATGCACAGATCAATAAATAGCAAGGGAGAGAATATATTCCACCTTCTTTTGAATATCAATGAAAGAAGTAGGAAGCTGATGTGAAGTGAAGAAGGGAACTTCTCTGGGCAGAACTTTTACCAGAAGCTGGAGATTTTCTGCCGAAGCCAAAAGGAGGTTTGTTGAAAAGGATTTTATAAGATCTTGGTTTTGAGGAAAAGTTTTAAAATGAAGAATATTCGATTGGTATTATTGTCGCTCGCTTTCCCACAGAATAGGGTTTCTTATAGTGTGTAGCTTAGAGTAATTTTGAAAGAAAGGAGAGAAGGAAAAAAAAAAGATAAAAGTTTTACAACTGAATTTAAATGGTTGGTATCAGTTATTTCCATTTCATCCCAGCAATGTTTAATTTTTATTCCCCTTTTTACTGTTCAATAATGTTTACTTTAAAATATGTTATATCCAATTAATGCATTCGATACGGTTGAAAAGTATGGGATCCTCTAAGTGTGCAGAAATAAAACTATTTAATCAATCAAATTTAACATGTTGCTATTGTATAATCTATTATTATTGAATTAATTTGGTAGTTGTGAGTTAAAACAGTTAGAAAGGTAACAAAAACAACGTTTGAAATTGCGCGATTTCATTGAGTCAATAATAATTTAAGAAAACTTATTTTATCATACATCTTTCTCTCTATGTATTTTCAGTATAATTTCTCTTTTATTCTTGAAAATATGACTTGGTCTCCGTATTTGTTGTTAATAAATCTAATTCGATATTTCTCAATATTACTCATGTTTTTTTAATCGTATTTTCTTTATTCTCTAATTGTACAACTTTCTTCTAAAATGTATTAAGTTTCAGTAATAGGTTTCATTTTTTAATGTGCTGTTTATTTTTATAGAACGAAATTCTCAAGCACCAATTCAGTTTTAAAAACTGATTTCAAACTTCCTTTTGAGTTGAAGGCATTTTGTCTTCAATTATTTGATTGAATGTTTATTAAAGTCGCAATTATAGTAAACATGGTTACTATTAAAGACGACCTCGTTTTTTTGAAGTATGATTATGTGACGAGCACGATACCTGGACTGGCATCCTATACTCCATAATTCTACTCTATGCCGTGTGAGGACTTTGAGCCGCATCATGATTCGAACCCAAGAATTTGCCACCATAACCACTGGTTACCGTAACCCCTTTTTGTTTTCAAAAGCAAAACGTAATTTCTAAATGTTGTTAGTTGGTTGGTTGTATTAACGTAGTATTAAAAGTAACACGAGGATTATTGGGGACAGACCTCGTCATTTGAATTTCGGTCAGATGACAAAGATGACACCTCAAGGAAGATTTTAGGGCCTTCGACAGGTTTAAAGTCCCCCGGCTACAAGGCGGGTCTTTAGTGGCATCAAGGCTCGAACCCACAACTCGACGAAAACTGTCCACGACCATAACCATTAGGCTACCACGGCCACATTATAAATGTTGTGTAAACAACATCTAGAAACACATTTAGCTTCAATATATTGATAACACGTATTTTCTTAAATTTAAGAAGTCTGTATGTACAGAAAGAAGGCGATTTTGTAGGATTTAAAATATGTTTATCTCATAACTTTTACAGTAGTGTGTTTATACTGTAGCTTAAATTCGGAATACTTCTATTAATATTTAAATTTTAGGAAATGTTAGTTAAAAAATTTTGAGATTTCTGTTAGCATGAAATTATATATATATATATATAACAAATTTTACATTGTTACTTTCAAGGCTTAAATTCAATATTGATTAAAGAAATGGATAATGAATATGGACTAATCTTGTCGTGAAATCGTTTTTCATGAGCATTATATTTCCAGACAAGATTGAAGGATATAAAAGTAACTTCACTCCTAACCATATACGGTTTCAAAAATTTGTCTTACTGATTATGTAATTTTTTAATAAATCTTTTCTGTAAATTAGGCCCTCATGCCTTAAATGATTAAATACCCATGAAAAACATTTATGTTAATGAACAGTGGGCAAAAATAATACTGAAATGCTCCATATTTTCAAGGAAATGAAGCAAATAAACAAAAATGGTGCATTTTAATATCTTGATTAAAATGTTTCCGAGATTTTTCTTTTGTGTTTTATCTATTTTTTCTCATTTTGCGTTTTTTAAGAAAACTATTTGGATTGCTAAACTCCATTTATACTTTCTTTTTTGGAAGTTAATTTACCTTTCTTTAATTCAGTGTATATACTTCGATAAGCATTTAGATAAAAAAAATCTTCTGTATAGATTCATTTTTAGGCTATAGCATTTAATCAAGATAAAAGCTTTGTATAACTCGTAAATAATTGAACAAAAGAATCTTGACCTTTCAAAATATCTAATCAGTTACTACAAGCAATAGAGTACACTTAGATATTTCTCTGCATTTTGTCAAAATACTTGAATAGGAAACATTGGTATTAACTCTGAATGAACGAAAAAGGGGTACATAAATGTCCTGTGTTAAACGAACAAAAAATTTATAAATGTTTTAACAAGCATTAAAATATTACATTAAGGCTTATAAAAAATTCCCTTCCTTACATAGTTTATTAATTCTCTTAAATGTAAGTACTGGAATATATATAATCAGCGAACCCAAAAATGGTAGGATGGCAACAAGATTCGATTTCATAGCTCAATATTTTTAAAGCAATTTATGCAATACAAATTAAACAAAACGTAAAAGAAAATTGATTTCGTCAAAGATAAAAGTAATTTAGTTTAATATCAATAAAATATTACATAATATTTTAAAATAATTTTAAAGCAAAATTTTGTATTTTTTACTGCCAAAACTAAGCTTGGACACTTAATTCGATTGGATTACTCAAATTTCGAAGAAGTTGTTGATTTCTGGCACTGGTCCATGTCAAATTACGAGCCTGAAACGTGTTTATTTGTTTTAAATTATTTAAATGAAGACCAGTAAATAGTTAAAAACTTGACTGTGAAGCTATAAAAAGGAAAGAAAAGTATGAGATACATTTTAGACATACAGTGAAAACGCCTAGTTCAACAGTGAATAATATAATAAACATATTTAAAATATAGATTTTCGGACGTACGTAGTGGAGTAGTGGGGCCGGAAAAGGTTTCTTTGTCTCTAATAGAAAAACGAACCATGAGAAAAGAATCTCAAAATTTATATTGTGAAGGAATAATTTATTGTGAATGAGCATCAATGGACTATATAAGAATTCTTTTAAATACTAAAGATCATACACACCTCAAAAAGAACTATTCTTACCTTCCTGAAATATTATTTTGAAAAGCGTAAGATTTTTGGAATTCTTTTATTTTTGTGGATGAGTAAAAAATTTAGTTTATCTGGATCGTAGGTTCGACTCTTTATTCGGCAAAGATGAAGTACTTCATTAAAATCAACAAAGATAAAAATGTGACGTTGAAATTGTGTGTGTGAGAGAGAGCATTGATTGGAAATGCAATAGAGAACTAGTGCTATTGGAAATTTAAAGTTCATTGAAGGCAAAAAGTGCAAAATGGTACATTTAAGCAATTGAATAAAAATTTTTTTAAACGGAAATTATTATTTGGCTCTAGACAGCACAAGCACAGCGTTCGGATTGTAAATGAATAGTTATTCTATAATGTACGAAAAGTATTTCCCAGTCCTTCTCGAAGTCCAGATTTAAATTCTACCAAATGTTTGTAGGTGTATATGGAGAAAAAGCTTCAAGAGAAGTAGATTAAGAATAATAATAAAATAAAACCTTAGAAAGTTTTTTTCTTAATATATGGGACGATGTACCAATATAATTCACTAAAAAATTAATCCTTTTGATGAATAAAGGCTACAAATTGCAACAGAAGCAAAAAAATAAATAAATAAAAAAAACATCACTAATGTAAGCTAAGATTTTCCTAATTGGTCATAAGTTGAATAAATCGTAAATCGGAATCCTAATTTAAACACTACATTTACAGTTTTGTAAGAAGATAACACAATAAAATATAACAATTCAATCTATATACGTACAGATATGGTACGTGATGTGAAAAAAATGCATAGTATACACTCTATTATATTCACAGTAAATAGAAATACAACCTGAATTTACGTAGTATAACAATTCTTTATAGTACTACTACTACTAATTATTTACTAATAGTTATAATTTAATTTTTATTCCTTTACACAAGCACTTTTTCCAACTTTCGCAGAGAGCTAAAGTGCAATTGGCTCTGTAAAAGTGCACAAGTTTACTTAGCAATGTCAAAAACAAAGGGAAAAAAATGAGATTTATTTATGAAATACGATTTTTTTTTAAATGACGATGTAACTATTTTTGTACATGTAAAATGTGAGACTTTTCTAATTCATTCTATAATTGATGATTCATGCGTAGACATTATAAAAGTACGCTAAGTGATAGCCTTAGACCCAAAAGGCAAGACTTCATTTAAAAACTGCTTAGAATGAATGTCACCAATGATATAAATATAATTTACAAATACCGATTTCAAACACGATCTTTTAAGAAAGTATTCATCTTTTCAAAAGGTAAAATTAAAGAATCTGTGGGAAACAAAACAACAAATAAACCACTGTAGTGCAGATAAGAATAATCTTCCATCACTAAGAAGTAATTTGATCGTTGGAAGCTATCGGATTCGAACTAACGACTAAATAACACTAGTTTAATTCGCAACAATTCGAACAGAGACCCTCGATTTAATGAATGCTCTGCGTAAATTTCAAGATTAAGAGCGATTGCGTGTTGGGCAAGTCTAATTGCAGTTTAAGTACATCAGAAACTAGAACTGATTAGCTACGGTTACTATCCTAAGTAGATTTATCACAGCTTATTGAGCAGTAATGAATATCGATAGTTAAATGGCGAATACCAAGACAGCAAAAATACATAGAAGCTCCACACTGACAAGCAGGAATAGAGTGCAAAGCCACGCTAGACATGTCAGACAATGGCCTAAGTGGTTGACTGAATAACGACTTGGCAGAATTGCTATCTGGTACTATAATCGATATCGCGGAGAATGCAGCAGTGGCAAGAGCAGTAAAGCAGATTATCTATTGAAGTTTAGATACCCTCGGTAAAGTTCATGGCTCATTTGACGAGGGTTGCTTGTAACCCATGTTTCAAACTCTGGTAAGCGTTCCAGCTTCTCAAAACCTTGTTATTCGATTTTGAAAGGGCTAAGGTAAGATGAAGTCTACTTCTGAATAGATACGGTAATGAGATGGTTGGGAGTAATGAGTCTGGATTCGATTTAAGTGGTGTTTACAGTTTACTTAAACTAGCAAGGAATTTGTATCTCGTACTTCAGAACATATGAGGTATATAGTTAGGGCTGCCTTAATTTGGTTTTGGGAGCCTGGATAAGATGATAGGAAAACCAGTCGAATTTATTAAATTCAATATATATGTAATAAATAATACTTTTATTTAATACAAAACACACAAAAACTGTTGACATTTATTAGATGTTTTTAAATTGATTTTATTTTTTACACTGATTTTTAACTCTTCATCTCCATTTGGCCATATAGGGTATAATCAAACCATACTTTCTTTAATTTATCATACTTGGATGTTTTGATTCATAATTTGAGTACTTTATGAGATGCATTTCTAAGACTTTTATTTAGAAAGGAGTGGTTCAATCTGGAGTTTTTGATTTATTCCCCCCTCGTTTTTATAAAATTCATATAAATGTATAATATTTTCACTGCCTGATTAGGAATGCAAGATATTGATTTACTTCTAAAATTAAAAGAAATATTTATCTTTCAGTTGCAACAAAAATAAATGCAAAGGTAAGATAAATATTTATTTAAAATTATTTGGAATAATCACTCTAGCAATACTCTTATAATATATATCGTACTATTTTGATAAATAAAAGAAACAGCATTAAATTGAATACTTGCTACTTTATGTACCTGAAACATTTTGTATTTAGCTCTTTTTCATTGAATAAGAATTAATTTCATTAATACATTAATAACTCTTGATTTTAATACAAATAATTTCCCTCATTTTAAACTAAAAAATTAAGCTTTCACAAATTATTTAAATCTTATTAATTCCATTAACGAACAAACCCTTTTTAGAAATTTATATTTTAAAACACGGAACTAAAATTAGATTTATTTTAAATATATTAGAAAATGGAATTTTAATTTGAAAGAAATTCATTTTTGGCTCTTCATTTCATTCATTTATTTTAAGTAGATTAGGAAGTAGAATTTTAATTTTATAGAAACTCACTTTTGAATCTTTCTTCTAAAGTAAAAGATTTGCATAAGATTTTTTTTTCTGCATGCATGTGTTTTATTCAAAACACATTTTAATTTTTTTTAAACACGCTTTAAAATCTGAAGAAAAGGCATATATATATATATATATATATATATATATATATATATATATATATTTGTGAGTGTGTGATGAAATCCCTTAATTACTTAATTTTTAACTTTACTCAATTTTATTTAATTCATAAGCTAATTCAAATTCATACCAATTAACTTCCGTGCATATAAAGTACTACTAGTACTTCTTCCCCTCATAGAACTCTCTACAGATTCCGTATAATATCAAAGCTGACTTACTCGCGTTTCGTTCACCATTTGGCTTTTCGATTGCCTCCTGCTTTGCTATTGCCCATGTGGTTTTACTTGATCGCAAAACAGAATTCGTATCGTAAGATGTCATAAACATAAATAATGTTCCATAGTTAAAATGGCCGAAGTTTATGTAAATAAATAAATTACTCACTACATACAAGAGCACAGAATAATATGTTCCTTCTCAACCATATTCTCTCTCTCTCTCTGTATATATATATATGTTCTCTGCTTTTAAAGATGATAACTAATGTCTAATTTAATTAACTATTTTATTTTCCTTCTTATGTTTATGTATAATTCTTTTACGCAGTAATTTATAAATTTAACCATTTAAAACAAAAATCACTATTATGTTTTTTATGCACAAGCGGTCCCAAGTATTTAAACGTTAATTTAAATTTGAACACCATTGAACTCCACAATATTCTATAATTAAATTTGAACTCCAAAAGGTTCGAAACGAACTCTTTAAAATTGTTTCAGAGATATGCTAATGGATAAATAGGATTCCTTTGAAGTTAGCTTTAAATTGCTTAACTGTATCTATCTATATCTATTAACGTAATAGCCTGAAAACAATATTGCAAATCGTTTCGAAATACTCTTAAACACTTTATCTGGTCATTAAGAATGTCATCATGACTGTTTTTTCCCTGATTTTTTTTATTATTACTCTCCAAACCCGTGATTATTTTGCAGATTCCACAAATTAACCAGATATTCCCAGGGGCGATTCGATATTTTTTAATATGATGATAAAAAATACATGATGTCAAAAGTTACTGAAATTCATCATTTTATAAACCCTTTTATCAAAATTACGAGATTGATCATAACTTCGCGAAAGTTGATTGCATCCGAATATGTGTGCCTATGAGTAATCGGGATTCGATTATTCAATTTTAAGAAAGGTGCCCCAAGCGCTTCTGGAGTCCCGTACAAGATATAATCAGACACTAAATTTTTGGCACGATCCAGTCATTATCTCTCACTTCGCACGAGAAGGCATAAAACAATAAGATTATAATGATCCATCCAAAACTTCAACACACCACGCCTGGCTCGTGCAATATTTGAACTACCTTTTTAACCCTAGAAATAGCTACCACCGGCAATGAAGAAGGGAAAAAAAGTAACACTAAACGAAAGAATATTAAGGTAAAAAGAAAAGAAATAAAAGGGGTGATAAATTATTTTATAGCAAATTGAGAGTTCACTTCGCGTGCACAGGACAGACACCTCATGCATTATTCATGAGAACCCTACCATCAGTTTGAATCGTTGAACCAGTAACGCCGAAGTGAACGGATTCTTCGTAAGTTTTCCGAACGCTTATCTGAGTGCAAGGCTAATTACCCAAGGTTCCCAAAGATTGATTTAATCAGTTCTATTAGCTCATTTTTAGCGGGATTTCACATGGCTAATTTATAAGCAAGAGTTTGGGAAAGAAAAAGATGATACGGGAAGAAAGGGTGAAAAAAAAGGTAAGAAAGAGTTCGAAAGAGAAAAGAAAACAAAAAAGCTGGTCGTGTTATTTGGGACAAAGCATGCCAGCGATTAAGGTTGGTGTTGTTTACTATCTAGTTCCTTTCGCTAGAAAAGCGATGTTTAATTTGTTTTAGGGTATAATTAAGACAAGGGAAAACTCTTGCAGGAGCGGTTAAATATTTTGTGTTACGAGCCAAAGAATCGATTATTTGATCCGACTATTTTTCTTTAGTTGGTGGCCATAGTCCCTAATAACACTGAGAGAAGTGGGAAATATTCTAAATTGCATGACTAGCTAGTGTAGCAGGGCAATAGGTCGTTGCGATTGAGAAGAGCAAAGTGCCAATTATGAGTAATATAATTACACCCTTCTCTTCGTTCGGAAGCCAAATTAACATGGACTGAGAAATGGGCCTATCATTTTTATTCTGATTTTGGCAGTTTTCTGAATAGTAGCACGAACTGCTATTAAGAAGAATCTAAATTTTTAAGTGTTGCTCGAGACTGGCGATTTATGTTAACTTTGTGTAAAGTTATGTTTACACAGACTATTTGACTAAGAATGAAATGTTTTTATTTATCGAAGGAGATTTCACAAGCTTCTAATGGAAGGTGATTCTTTATTGAAGTAAATTGGTAGCGTTAGTTAAATGGAGGTATTGTGATTAGCAATTGAAGTGTTTTATGATTTCGCGGTAGATTTCAGCCTATCTGTTTAACAGTACTAAATATTATTTTGCAACAGTTGCGTAATTTTTAAACGTGAATAATAGATCACATAAGTACCATTCATCATTTTCGTGTTCAAAACTTATATTTTGTAGAAAATTGCAATACAGAAAGAAAAAGATTCATAGATTTTAATAATCCAATAAAAGTGAATTTTACGAATTTGGAAAATCTGATATACCATAAAATTTCTTGTGTTAAACCTAATTCGAGATACCACTTCTTTAATGATACCATTTTCTTTTACACCGCATTTTTTACGTAATTATTTATATTCACTAATATATATTCATGTATAGTCATTTATTGCATAAATTATTCATTCCTGTAAGTGCTCACTCTTTTCCTCTAAAATATATTTGTTTTCATCCATTTGTTTTACTTCTAAGTTTTTTAATTCCCCTAATTAATTTTCAATGAGAGGTCAAAGTTCAAAGGTCATATTACTCTTCGACATGAGTAATAAGACCTTTCTCAAACTTAATATATTTTACCTTAAAAACATTCTCTTGACTTTTTAAAGTGACAATTTCGGTGATAAATTTAACTCTAATTTCAAACATATACCTTTGTATAAATTTAATTTTTTTTTTTCAAATTTAAGAAAAGTAGCCATCTTAAAGAAGTTTTACGTTAAAGATAGATTAAATGTGTGTACGATATTAAGTAGAATAAACAAGATAAAAAAATACAAAAAAAATTCTTTTTGTCACGAGATGTATATATATATATGCTTCATGTATTAAATGCTTTCATGATATGAATCATTATCACGCCATGTTGGTAGGATGACATAACAACACCATTTTACTTATGGAGGTAAAAGTTTTGCAACACTTTTTAAGATGAAATTTTTAGTAATGTATATAAATAGGTATAGATTATTTTTAATGGATAACTTTCATATGTTTTAGTATAAATTAATTTGCTTTTTTTGTTTATAATTTCTTTTTCTCTTTGAATGAATTACTGTTTTAAAGAGGGATTTCTACTTATTTTTCTATAGAAATGGTTGGATCTATAATACTAGTATAAAAACATTATTTTCCGTCCCAAGTCTGACAGAGTATTAGAATTACTTTTTCTCCGTCTTTAACTTTACTTTCTGAATTCTTTTCTCTTGAGATATTATGTTGGTCTTGGTAAGATTTAATATTTTGGGTTTTGTAATAATTTTTCATTACTTTTTAATTATTTGCATGTTTAATATGCATTCTTGTGTATTCTGTAAGAGCGTATTTTCAGCAATTCAATGACTTTTTTACATTATAATAAGTTGTAGTAAGTTGTATATTTTAGATAATCTATTTTTAACTTTAATGATTTTTTTAAAAATCTCATTTTACTATATGTTTATTTTAAGTTTTTAATATTTACAATTTACTAGTTTTAATAATTCTTTTCAATTATGGTTTTATACTATCTATAATTTGTAATTTGTTATGAATTGAAAAAAACACACACATGTTAATAATTATTTCTATTTAATATTCCACGTCGCTTTGGCTTGGTACCACTGTAGATGGAATCGTTGATGTTATAGTGTAAAAGGCAGTACACGAAAATGGTGCTTGGATTGCAGATTGACTTTCACAAGACATTTAGAAATGGTTTGTGGAACAACTGGCAAACCAACATCTGATGGTATTGTGGAACGAGTCTCTGTGGGATCTATGAGCGCTTGCCGCATGATCCTTCGATCCTCTCGTCTCGTCGTTTTTCCGGTCACTCCAGACCTAGTTCTCCGCATATGATACTATCTGGTACCCAGTGCTCCCTACATGTTCTGACTGCACACTCCGAATAATCGACCTGGTGAGTAACACAGAACGTCGATCATCCTGCGGTTTTCACGCTGCTTATCAGAAATCTCTCAAAATTGCTTAACTGTGCGAAATGTGTTCTCACACGTCTTCGCTTACTTAAGTCCTCAAAGAGTCGGAATGTGATCGTTATGCTTATTAATCTTCCACTAAGCACCGGATTATATAGGGCCCACTTCCTGATTGTAGAGTTACTGCATGGAGAATGGTCATGAAGACTGTGACCAAACGAGTTATTTTCACAACAGGCATCATTAAATTATTTTGTAAAATTTCGCGATTGTAGCTCTCTTCCTTCTTGTAGTGCTATTTTCAATGTTCCTAAGTGTCGACGGGAGACAATAAAATATTTGTATACTTCTGTCCATATCATGCTCCCCCTCCCTCCCATCCAAAGACAGATTTTTCCAAACCAATGTCTACCAACAAAAACTGCACTATAACTATCGCTCTTCTAATATCCATATTACATCAGGCCTTAATTATCCCTACAGATTAAAACTGTGAACCATGCGGAAGACGAAATACTGATAGAGTAGTGATTGAGAATTTTGATTCCAACAAAAAACAGACGTGGAACAACATGGAATACTGAGTGCTTAATTTACATGGTCCTCAAAGTCCTCACGAGGTAAGGAAGTTAGGAAAGTGAGGTATCACTTTCCTAACAGTGAATCCAGTTATTTGGCGATAAATTTTGAGGAATGTTAGAGCGATATTAAATCAAACCAAATAATCTATTTTGCACCACATGAAGGTGAATAAGCTAGGTTGAAGCTAACGTAAAATATATTATTATTGTTTTATATACTGGAAAAAGCAAGTTTCAAACAAACAACCCAAAGACTACTAAGCTTCAGATCCAGAGGCATTATTAATAAGAAATTACATAGCCAGCGTGTTGCTTCTTAGTGCAACGTTAATAAAAACAATCGTTTTAAGAAATTACAACAATTATTAAACTGATATAATATGCTATTAATTTGTGTCTTAAAATAATGCAAAAATTTCTTTAGCAGGAAAAAGTCAATGTCTTCGCTTTTCAAATCAATTTTATAAAAGTTAGAATTTAGTCAACAAAAATGCAGGTGATCTAAATTGTCTTCAGATGTTTTATTCAATGCTCCAATGTCGTTTGCTATTGAATATTTATGCGAGATTCACTCAAAACGATAAAATACATATATTTTTTTAAATTTAATAATACTAGATCATTGCATAAAATAATTTCAAACCGTCTCTTTTCTTACAAATCGATTTAGCTTTTAAACAGAAATCCGCGGCAATCGATTTTCTCGCAAATGATTCGATGTCGAAAAGCGGGTGGCATGTGTTTGACATTATGCACCGAAATAATGGATTAAAGTTTAAAAAGAGCGAAATTCTTCGTACGTTGAAGGTTTGTTCATATACTTTGTCACGAGCAATAAATAACTAAAAAAAAAAAGAGGTGGGGGGGCGAGGGTGCTTTGTGAAGGATTGGAAAAATTGGGCCGTGAGGGAAAAATATGGTCTTCAAACAAAAGACTTTATTGCTTATTCTTTTAAAAGATTAATTTCCTGTGTCACTCTGTTGATGTCAGCAGTCATTTTGTCAACTTGTAACACTAAACATTCCCTGTTTGAAGAACGTCTGTAAGTTTATGAATTAATAAATTGATGCGCACTAATTAATAACCTAATAATTAATATATGAATTTTAAGTGAATGGAGTTGAAAGTAAAGAAATAAATGAAAAATGTCTTTCAAGAATTGAATTATGTCACTCAATTATAATAATTTAGCATTTATAAAATTTATTATTGATGTCTGTTTTTTAGGAGGTGACTGTCTTTCTAATTACATGATGCTTAAAAGTCATTAAAAGGGATGAAAAATTCGAAATACTTATCTTTAGTATTTTATATGAAGATGAAACTGAAAATATGTAACGAGTACATTAAGATTGACGCGTTATAAAATTAAAGAATTTCTGAATAATCTTGCTGAATTATGATTGTCAATCGAGACATTAAAAAGATATCACATTTATAATTCCTCTTCTTAAATGTGATAAGAAAATTTACTTAGAAAGTCTCAAAATCTAGTTTAAATGAAATTTATATATCAAGCTGAAATAATTAAATTAATTTTTTTCTTATGTTTCAAAATCAACAACTAACTCTTTGATTCTCAGTGATGAGATGCATTAATTAAATCTAAAATTAAAGAGAGAAAAATATTAAGATGAATTTAAATTTATTTTTTTCTAAATTAGATTAATGCCAATATGTGATGAAATATAATTATTGTTAATCCCTAAAATCATTAATATTCTACAGTCACTTAATGGATAAATAATTAAGATACTTGATTACAAGAAGAGCAGTTTATATCATAGTAAAGTTTCGAATAAAGTTTTTAAATTTTGGATGTATGATCAAGAAAATCTATTAAATATTTTATTCAATTACTAAAGCTTAGAACTTGCAGCAAATATTTTTTTTTTTTAAAAATAAATCACTGAATGCATTGAAATTATTAAGCGATTATTGAAAGCAATTACCAAACTGTGATCAGATATTCGTCAAAAGCGAAATTTCATAACCAGCTACAACCGGAATGCTAATTGAGGCTTGTTACAAAAAAGGTTTTTGTATTATATCTACTTAAGATTGCATTTAAAAAATTCCGCAAAACTTTTGTAACATTACAACGATTTTTCGAGGTATTACAAATCATGAGATAAACTGTTTGCGTGAGTGAATTAGACAAATAGAGCTCTAAAATATCTACTGTAAAACATACTCGGTAATAATAATTTTCCTCTAAATAAATCTAAATTGTTTATTTTATTCTCTAAAAATAAAACAAAGAGGAAACCCCATTTTTACAAAGAAATGTCCAGCATATTGAATTCTTTTTTTGGTTGAGAAACTTTTTCGAGTTTGCATTAGGTGAATTAACATCATACATGCAACTGTTACTATCAACAGACCTCATAATTTTGAACTAATACGAAAGAACAGCTAGTTTGGCTTTTCATTTTTCTGTTTTTAAGACAACTTTGCACAGCTGATTTATATCCCGGTTACAGTTAACAACCAAACCTTCGGCATTGTTCCATTCAACTGATCTTTCTCGGATTAGAGATTTGAGCCTCAAGCTTTTCCAACCAAGCTTGAAAAGTTCCTAAAACTAAGAACACACAACTGTAATTTTATTCTAAGTCCCTCCACCCATTCATTCACAATAAGAGAAACAATCGATTAAACAAAAATACACCCTAAAATAAAATTAATTGTTGGTTAAATTGAGAAGGATAGAAGAATGACTAAACGGTATAGAGTAAAGTCCTCTTGGGAAAAGGTTATTGCTAATTATATGAATATAAAGCAATAATCGGCTTAGAACCATCATTGTATTTTATTTCTAATTTAGTGATGTGAATTTAGTAAATCGAGAAGCATTAAACCTCAAATATATTTCTTAAGGCTAATAGTAGGTATCTGTATTTTTTTAGGTTGAAACACACACACACACACACACACACACACACACACACACACACACACAGCATTAACAAATAGATTAAGTAATTAGAAATATAACGGGACTTTTGATGGAAAACTTCATTGTATCTGAGACTATTATCACTGTATTATTTAGGGCACGTGATGTATGGAACATTATTTGAAGTTAAACGGAATCTCTATAAGAAATTTCTTTTAAAAAAACTTCTACGCATTCTGCACGAAATGCTACTGTCGACTGAGTTGTGGATCTGCATGTTTTAAAATGAACAGTCGCTTAAAAAACGTATATAGGGGAAATCTTTATTAAATTTTACTATTTTCAACAAGATTATTCAAAATCGACATTAATAATTATAAATACTGGTAATTAAAATGGAATTAAATACTGATAATTAAAATAGAACTACATACTGATATTTATAGACTAATTAATTAAATTCTAAGATTTCTGGCTGTTTATGTGGATTTTTTTCTTTATCTATATGATTTCTCAATAGAGAAATGTCTAAAATTCAAACTTAGTAAGATTACACTGAAAAATCTTCGAGAAAAAGGTATTTAATACACTGGTCCTAATGTTAATAAATGTATCAAATATTTGATGACAAAATTTCTTACTGCACATTTTTTAAAGTTTTTTACACCAAATAGTAGGCAACTTTTTTCCATTTCTAAAATCAGAAAATATTAAATAATTATAGTATGTAAAGTATGGAGTTTTAAACATAGTTAAGAATAAAATTCAATTGTAACATACCGAAATTCTTATACTTAGGAATTTTTCGTATCATTAAACCCTAAAATACAAAATTTTATGCAGTTCCCTTCAAGAAATATTTTATTCTGAAATTACTATCAGAGAGGAACTTCGAGGTCTTAATGAGTCGCATACAAGTTTATAAATATTAATTTTTGATCCACTCAACACATTGTGTTAAAAGATGGGGAAAAAATTATGAGTGATTAGAGCGAAGTGTATGTACTTTAACATATATCGCGCTTGTAGTTTTCCCAAAATATCTCAACGAACAAATAAATGGATTCAGATATTATTTGATACATAAGCCATCTCAGATAATTTTTGTATTTTTGCTAAACATTGGGTTCCACATCAACGACATGATTTAGTTCCTTTAAGCATTCAGCAGTTATACCGATTTTATCCAGCAGTGACAGAAATGGGAAAAAAAAAATATTAGGGTTGTTTTAGTTCTTACGTTAGTTCTTAGTTTACACATTAAATAATAATATAAAGAGATATTAAAAATACACACTTTTGCGCAGAAATGGCTCACTAGCTAATTTTTTTTTTTGAAAAAGAATATTTTTCAGACTTCTTGTCAAAGCAAGTAAAAAAATTATTTTTCCAAATCAGTTAATTTTCTTAATTGTGCAAACTCCTTTTTAATTAATTAATCAATTACTTAATTAATTTAGATAACTGTATTTAAAATCAAATTTCTTTTTCTTTTAATTTATGGACAATCTGAGCCAAAATTGTATGAAGATACACGCTATCTTTCCTTAAAAATTTTAACAGGAGCTAATCTTCAACTAAAAGTACACCTCATTTGTTTCAATCAAGATTCCGGTAACCTCTTCTGATGAAACATTAATCATTTTAAGAAGTAATTAAACCTTAATCATTCATTACAGAACTGAAGTCAGAATAACGAAATCTATCATGTAGAAAAGAAAGGAGTTTCGATTAGATGGATTAGAATAAAAGTTAAATGTAACAATCTTCGGAAAAAGTTCATTTTAATTTAATTGATTTTCCCCGAGATTAAAAGCACAAGGAATGGAAAATAACCAATTTAATTTTTAAGTAGTTTTGATCTCGAACTTATACATTTTGTAGCATTTATCGAATTGTTAATGTTGTATGATATTTGTACAATTAATTTCGTTTTAAATTTCGTAAATTTGATAACTTTACGTTATTAACTATGTAAGAGAATAAATAGAAATTAAATTTCAAAAATATAAGTTACATATTATATACAGTTTTAGATATTTATACTCCAGAGGAATTCAATAGCCAAATAAATAGAAAGAGGAATACTATTAAATAATAATATTTTAATTAACAGCCAAAAAATATGAAAAATGCTTTTTTCTTCCCACATTAATAAATTCAATAAATTCAAAACAGAGTAAGGAACATGAAAGCTGTGATCGGTTTTATATCACTGTATATATTAAAAATAACAAAAAAAGGTATTGATGAAGCAATTTCTCGTATTTTTGAATTACAATAAAAATTGTTGATTAGATTTCGATATTAAAATTCTGACGATGAAATTAAAAAATACTTTTTAATATAGTTGTTTTTTACTTATTTCTAAGCGATAATTTAATCTTATTCGAATCGCAACTGAAATCTGAAATGCAGTATTATAAAACTGAACAATTAATTGTAAAATTAGCATCTACTTCTGCAAATGGAAATTAACTCATAAATCACAACGTTAACAAACATACAAAATTTTACTTCATCAGTGGTTTCCCATACTTTTCAACTAGAGGCAAGCTTCTTGAACTATGGATTTTCCACGTCTCTCTACCTTAACTCTAAGTATGACTAATTATGCAAATAAGAGATGAAAAAAATAAAACGTCACCAGAAAAACAATATAGTGAACAATGATAAACCTTTAAAATATCTATAATATTGAAAAAAAAATCCATTATTGAAGAATAATTATGAAAACTTTTGCAATTTTCCGCTGTGCCCCTTTGAAGAAGCCGAGGCATCCCAGGGTGTCGCGAGATAATCTATGGAAACCATTGACTTAGGTAATTAAAACATATCTGTCTATTATCTTCTATAATTATTAATTCTTAAGATCTCCATGTGATATTATAAAATTTTTAAATTTGATGAAGTTGAATAGTGAATTAACTATGAAAGATACGATTAAATTATACAGAATTTTATACTTAACAATGGGTGTTAAGATAAATAATAATAACGGTTTATTTTCATTTTATTTTCTTGAATATTGTAACAATTAAAACGTGTGTAATTTCAGAATTATTCCAAATCATGTATGTGGAATCTGATTATGGAGCATTTAAATTTTTAACCATTTTTTATAATTAACTCGTGAGATAAGAAGTTAAAGACATAAATACAAATTTAGCATTTGGACAAATTTATGAAAACTCGATTAAATATATAGTACTTAGTCATTGGGTTGCAAATATAGAAGAATGATAATTTTCTAGGAAATATTTGTGAATATCCACATCGCTAATTTAAAGGAAACTAACTTAAATCTCTAAGAAAAACAATGACATCCAGAGCACGTGTTTCTTGAATCTACCTGTGTTCGCCTTTTCAGGGATATATAATTGACAAAAATAGCACAATTGACAACATTCGTCATTACAAGGCTAATCTGATTGCAAATTTCTGGAAAGAGATGCCATTCTACGGAAGGATTGGTCAGCCAGATCTTCAAACTTGAACTTTATAAAGTATATTAGGATACTTTTGGAAGGGAAATTACAAATTGCCCTTCCCTTTCCCAGAACCACACAGGAACTAAAAACTACAGGGTCGATGTGACAATATCTTTTCCAGCTTGAATTCACATTATGAAATCTGTACAACTATAAGAGGACACGTGACCATTTATTTTCAGCCCTTCCGGAACTCGAAATACCTGTAAATTTTTAGATAATAGTTATTTATAGGACCATTTATTTTTTTTCACAAAACGCTAATATGAAATATTAGTATGTGTATTCAAGAAAATGCAGAATTATGCATATTGTTTTAAACATTAGTGAAAAGACCAGGAATAAACACGTGGAAGTAAATAATTTATATAGTCTTATACTCTTCTAACTCATAAATTTTCTTAAATATATTTGATTTTAATTTCAATTCAGAATAAGAAAATCTTGGTAGGATTTCTTAGCACTTATTTTGGTAATTAACGTATTCTTAAAAATTGCGACTTACAACTGGGTTTTCATTCGTCCGCTCAACTGGGCAATTCATTCGTAAGGGAAAATACCTTTACTAAGGATGCATTAGTACCTTTTTTGAAATTTGAGCAGTGAATTATTCTCTATCTGAAAACGAGACATTTAAGTCTAGAGTCTAATTTCGGGGATAACGGGACAGGGGCTACCTGAAATCACACAATAACCATACTCCTTATTAATCCATTTTTGTTCCATCTTTTAGTTTCTCTTTCGGAATTTTGTACGATAACGAGCCATAAAAAAGATCATGCGTGTGTCATAATTGTACTATGGGAGGTAGATTTTTTGTATTATATCTACCTACGTACAAACCTAATTTCATCAACAGTTGTCCTGTACTTCCGGGGGGAAGAGCAGCGAAAAGTGAAATTTCTCTTAATTTTAAACATCCTCGAGGGGAATTATGTATTTAATTTCTTTAAATTATTGCTTACAAACTCCCAATTAGGGATTAGAATCAAAATAACATCCACTTCTTTTGAGCAAGTTAATCTGAAAGAGCGATAGCACCTTAGTGCTCCACTAGAAATCATTTCTTTGTTGCTCCTACCTATTCCGAAGGATCTCTTCGCTGCTAAGACTCGGCAAGATCTACTAAGACTAAGATCTACTGTTCTTTTTCATCAATTCAATCTAAGTTATTTTTTCTCTTGTCCATTTATTTATGTTCAGTGTTCCCAGTTCTTTTCTTCTCTTTCTGTTTATTTAATCTGTTCAGTGCTGATCAGTTCTTTCCTCCTCTTTCTGTTTCATTCACATATGCACTGATTCTCTTCTCATTTACGCTATAGACCTTTAAAAGGATTACTCTTTTATTGAGGAACCATTCTTAAAATTACGATATAATTTCTTACTCTGAATTATATAGTGATACTAAAGGCAAACAATTATAATTCTGAGGGAGAATTTTAGCTGCAATATCCATCAATGTTTGTTACAGTAAACAACTAATATAAATTTTTTTGATTATTTCTACATCCGTTTGATGAAAACACAGATATTCTAAATCATAATTTTAGAAATAATAAAAGTCACATCATGCCAGGAAATTATTAAAAAATTCTGTGTCTTATAATTTTAATACGGGGATGAAATTTTTTAAGAAATATTATTATTTTAAGTTGAGCACTTTTTATTAATTGATCTTTAAACCTTAGAATGTATCAGAAAGATATTGAAAATTTAAATTTTTCAATTGATTAAAATAGTAATAAATATATTAATCTAAACAGTAGGTGACCCGAAGAACTGGTTAATGAACAATTCTTTTAAAAATGAACAGAAGCAGAAAATAATAAAAATTATTACCCCTGCTCCCAGTAATATAATGATTATTACATTTTTTGCAAAACCAAATGATAAAATGCTTAGAATACTCTGTTTTAAATTTTGCATTTCATTCTTGTGCATAACTAATTTGTTTCTTAATTGTGCCACCGGTCTTTTCAAAAAGCCCCCGTTTCCTCATAAGATTGTGATAACATTATCAATAATCTCCTAAAGACCGAGTGCGCTATACATCATGAGAGCAATTTTTCAATCAAGGGCTCTTTCACTTAATGGCTTCTGGTACAATGCGTAATTCAAAAAGTATCGTGACTCAAAACATCATGAAACACCCATACCAATTAGACCTTACCTCATAGGTCAAAGTACTTGGCGATGGTAATCCATTTCCCAAAGATTAACGAGTTCACTTAAAGATAAACGCCGTAGAAAATTTTGCTGCTGCTTTTCGCATTGAAGAAGGATGAGCCCGTTTGGGTTGCAGTGAAAACCTCGTATAATAGCGTTAAAGGATGGGATATTTTCGAGGAATCATTGCAGAAGCTCTTAGCCAGATTAATTTTCAAAAATGTTTTCACGCAGATTATTATTAAGTTGTGTGTGCTAAAAGTGAAAATTACACTATAAAGAGAGGATGAGGCTAATAGCTTCTTTTTATAAAGCTCTTTTTGGGGGAGCTTTTTTTTTTCTTTTTCGAAAAATTCAAAAGAGCTTAGCGATAGGTCCTCAAAATTTATTTATTTTGTAAAAAATTCCAGAGGATCGTAAAAAAGTAAAATTTTTTCAAAAGAAAAGAGCATCAAAATTAAATCTTGATTATCAGAATTTGTATGCGTTAATTGTAATTAAACATTTTTTGTGAAATTGCACTTTCATTATTAACAGTGAATGATTGTCGAAAACTCTCGTTACCAGTCATTTCACTGGGATCAAAATTATTGGCAGTTTTTATATGCGTGGGCTCTGTGTAATTATGTTAATTAGGTAAATTTTAACGTAATTGGCTTACGATACCTTACTTTTCAGTTCACAGATTACTGACTACATCTGCAAATCTCTTTTACTCTATTTCTGTAATACTGTTACAAAATATATAATTCAAGTCACTTAGCAAATCTGAAGTATTTTCATTTTTTTTAATAATTACTCTATTTATATAATAAAAAAAGATGAGAATTTTTTTTCTTACTATTCAATAATATATATTATTCGTTTTCTTAATAAGTTTAAATGTCTCTAAATTTTGGTCATATCACTGCTATTATTTAAAAAAAAAGATTAAATCTCAATTTTAAAGATATATATATATATATATATATATATTGTTAAATAAATGCAAAATTTGAAACATCTGATTTTCATGCCATTGTTTTTAATTTTGCGAAATCATGTCTTAGCAATATAACCGAAATCTTTATGGAATATAACATTTAGTGTCACTTAATTATGTTTAAGTGAAAAATGCTAACAGTTCCATGTTTTCAATAAATGTTAAGTGAAATATGAATGTAAGGTTACATGTTCCGCTCGCGATCAGAGCGAGCTTGGGCACCAATGTTGGATGCCTTTTTCAGTAATTCTAGGCAAAGAAACTGACCAGTGAATAGTATAATAAGTCAGTTGAGAATGTGGATTTTTAGTGATATATAGTCTTTGTATGTCGATTTTACTTATTTTTAATTTTTGAAAATAAAACGTCTTTTTGTGAAATTTGATGCATTGTATTTCGATCTGCTTTTTTTGTCTTAAACTAGCCTAAGCTTCTTACTTTCGATTAACCTGGAGAAAGAGCTTTATGATGATATAAAATATATAATACTTCCTTTTATATTTAATGACTTATTTATTATAAATGCATATATTTCATATTATTACAATTTTATGTGCTTATATAAATATAACTATATAATCTTTTTATTAATATTTTAAAACTTTTCCTGTTCTGCATTTCTTTTCACAAGCATGCAAGAAATGTGTTTTTAAATAAAAGAAGTTATCTTAATTGTGATTTATTTTAATGTTCTCTGATTTATGTTCCAGAAATTAAGTTAGCATTAATTTATGTTCTAAGCTTCTTTTAGTTTTAAATTTACTCAGTATAAGCATTTTGCTACAATTCTGTGAGCAATAATAATTAAAACTTTCATCAGAAACTGATTTGTACGAGAGCATTCCAAATTAAGCCTCTCACTTTTCATACGGGTTTTAAAATTATCATCAATTACTGATTAAATTCAACGAAATACCTTCCTGCATCGATTTTACATAATTGTCTGAAATAAATTAAATCACACACACACACACACACACATAACTTCAAGGTTTAATTAATACTTCCAAAGAGACGATAAATTTCATTTCAAATATTTGTTAAACAATCTAGATAAATTACGAATGTTTATGTACATGTTTGATACAATCTTCAACAAAATTACTCTCCGAAAATTAAATTATAAGTTGTGAAAATCATTTTAATTGGAGAAATTGATATTAATAATTGAAGCACAGCAGACTTATAAATGTTAAACCATAATTAATATTTTCCGCATTAATATATTGCGAGAAGTTTAAGTTTAAATTAGCAATTTGATTTTAAACTCTTTTTGTTGATGTTTTTCTTATCTCTAGGAAAGCTCTAAAACTACAAACATGGAGAATAATCAAACAGCCGTAGACTTTACACCAAACATCAACAGACCCTTTCAGTACTATTACAGCTCTTCAAGCCCCCTTAGATATCTTCAAGCATCAACTCTTTCCTGCCTAAAAGATACACAAGACACACAGAGAGAGCATAAAAAGAAGTAATCGTCCTTTTCTCGCCTCGAGAGAAGCAGAATGTCTATCAGAAGGGAAGAAGAAAGGACAGTTTATCCAGGAATCGAGTCCTTTATCACCCGAGTCCCTGTGCAAGCAGCACAGAGTCTACAAGCAAATAGACGAACTAATGGATGGTATGGGGTCCTCAAGCAAATCACGACCTGCGAAAAGTGATAGGTGCCCTCGTTTATATCAATACTAGGGGCTATTTGCGTAGTGAAGAGAGGCGATCGCCAGGTCAGTATGCGCTGCGATGTTTACAGCGACGTGTTCAATTAAGTTTGCTTGAAGGAAATGTGTTGGTGGAAATTGAATTATGCATTCTTTATTGACGGTTTGCATAGACGATGGGCTAGGTAGGATATGTTTAGTAAATTCTCTTTCAGAAAGTTTCATGGGTTAAAATGGTCGCCAAATAGGATTTCTTCGAGAATAACCTCCTATCCTACTGAAAGCTAAATTTGAATTTCTTTTTCACCTTTCAAAACGTGACCCTTTATTTATTTATTTTTTTATTTCTTTTCGATTGGTGAATTATTAAATTATTTATAACATGATTATTTACATTCATTATTATTATTTTATTTAGTTATAATTATTTTTATTGCTTGTAATTTTATTTTAAAATATATTTTATTTTACAAAGTCCTTATTTATATTGTTTATGATTACTTTATTTATTTAGTGATCATTTATGCTATTTATAAGGATTCTCTTATTAAAATATTCCCTTTATGGTTGTTTATATTACTTATAAGGAACAATTTATTAATTCAATTCATGATTATTTTGTTAGTTTTTGTAATTTATGATCGTTTATGTTATTTGCAATGATTTTTTTTTTTTATCAATTCTTGCTTTATATAATATTTACGACTATCTTTTTATTTATATAACTGTTAATGTTATTTAAAGAGTTATTTTACTTATATAATTATTTATATTTATTTATTTACTGAATTCCTAATTTTTTTTTTATTTTGAATGAATATTTTATTCATTTAAACAGTTCAATATTATTTATATTTGGTACTGTACTCGTGAATTGTTTTATTAGATATTTTTCTTCAAAAACATATGAATTGCACGTATATTTCATGTCTCATTAATTGAAATTTAAAATGTCAAGGGTAAAAATTTGAATTTAATTTCGATTACAAACAACCATTTAAATGTAAGAGGTTTTTACAATAGGTTGCAAAATTGCACAGTTAAATTCCTTTTTTCACCTTACTAAAGTCAATAAAAACAAAATCCCGTTCAATTATCAAATATAAGTTATTTTAATTATTTACATTAATCTTTTTATTTTTTGTTATTCAATAAGTTTTCCATGTTTCCTCATGTGATGAAATTAACTTATGTTAAGAAATAGAATCAAGGCTTATCTTGTCGAGGTTGAATTCTACAGTTACAAGGTGTGAACGAAAGATTGGGATAATAACTCATTTCATACATCCCGATTCAGTAACCTTTCTTTAATCCGGTATTTCTTTGTTGGCTACAATCTATAATCTGGCACCGATCAAAACATTCACTTTTGGTTTTTTTTCTTGTGTATTCAGATTTAGTTCTTATGGGTTCATCTACAAGAAGCGGATATTCAAGAGGTAGAATCGAACGAAGAAGGAGCCACAAGAAACGAAGCTAAAGTCTTGTGGGAACTGACTTCTGATCCATTTATAAAATCTGCCGAATCTAAAGAAGAATACGATTTAGTGTAACCCATAATTTTTTTCGTAATTCCTAACAAATTTTTAAAGAAAAGATCGAATCACGGAAGCAAAGGGACATCAGATACTTTTTTAAAAATTAACGCTCATGTATATTTTTTCTTGTCATAAACAGTATCTCGTCACAATTTGTCTTACCTATCATTGTGCTGAGATATTTTTTCGTTTATAAGGTGATTTTTATCAGTACGGAAATATTCAATAAAATTAGTGTTCAATGTTAAAATTAGGTTCTGTAGTTGCTAGAATGATGAAATATTTTCAAACCATTTACACAGCTATGAATGAGCGTAGACGCATTAACTTCAAGTTTTAAACATTTATTTTTACGAATAGATCAAAATGTGCCGGATTAAAGAGTGTTTACCGTAGTTGGCATTTTTTGAGAATCATCCCTCTCTTACTTAAAGTTCAGTTGAATATTTTATTCTTTCTAGAATGTACATCCCTGATCACGTTTCTTAGTGATTTTTTTTTCTTTACATATTCAGTTCAAATATTTTTTTCTTATATACCTTCTTTCATGAAAATTTAGCGCAATTTTTGCTTTGGGATGACATGTTTTTTCCTAATAAATCATATTCATTGTCAATTACATAAGTTTTGTGTTTAAAAAAATATCTAGTATGATATTCAGTTTTTCAAGAGTATTTCATTTTAAATATTGATTTCAAGCCTTCTATAAAGTTTTATTATTTTTTTTTTGATAATTTATGGCAATAGTTTCAAGAAATAAATTTATTTTATAAGTCTTTTAAATATTGAATGTTTTTTGAATGAAGAAAGAAGGGAGGGCAATTAAGGTTTTACGTTAATCAAAATAAAACACAAATTCCTGAATTCTAGATTTATTTTTCATGATTGAAGATAATTAATTATTTTAAACTAGTTTATGAAGTAGTTTCTAATTAGAAATATACTATTGAATTTTAATTTAAAGCATTAAATACATAAAATAAAATATGTATACTGCATATCAAAAATGATTGTTCTTTACATAATATCTCTCAAAGGAAAGATTACATGTGATCTCGAACTTGATAAAGAAAAATAATTTTTTTCTAATGTGATGAAAAACTCAACAAAACTTCAAAGCAGGAAATTTTTAAGATATTCTTAAACATTTATTGAGTCCATTATTTTGAGTAGTGTTACATAATTAAAATTATCGTTATCCAGATAACCCTAGCTGTGTGATCATTATCCAATCGATTATAGTTCATTATTATTTTACGATAATCGTATGCTTTAGATGAATTTTGGTAAAATACTTTCAGAGGCTTCGGAAACAGAAACACGGGTGTTTTAGGGAAGTTTGTCCTAATTCAGTAGAAAAACCGCCAAAGGTTGCTTTTCAAGGTTGCATTAATAATTGTAAAACAATAAGAAAGAAACACTATATTTGAGGAATAGTAAAATACATTATTAATATATTTCAGCGGGAGAAATAGCAAACGGTACAGTTCGAATGCCAGTAAGCAAATTATAATTTTATTCAAAAGTTTGTTAACTCTTGTTCATACTTCTTAAGTAATTATGATTTTAATAAGTATGTAACACTTAAATCATCATGATCATAGAAACAGGAATTCTAAACTATCAGCTTTGGTATGGAACATTAGTAGTTTATTGGCAGTAATTTGGAACGCATTCTTATGAAAAGGTCTCAGAATACGCTGTTCCTTGTTTATTTAGAACAGCAAATAGGTGAGTGACAACTTTAATTGAGATCAAAGAATTTCCTAAAAGACTTCCGATAGAAGAGAATTTGAAATTTTCCAGAGGCAATCGAGCCTTTTCAATTCATGTCCCAATGAGTAATCAAATTCCGTCCTCAAAGACTTGGAATTCTGAGTAAAATTCACTCCTTTATCAAATTTTAATCAATAAAGCAGAATTACTTTGATGATCCGTGAGTAGAATAATGGCAATGAAGCACTCTATAACTTTGTTCAAATGTCTATACTATGCATATATTTGTTGTAGGGTTTAAATAATCTTAAAGACGCTCACAATTTAACACGTCTTAAGAACTTAAAAAGTGATAATCAAAATCAATGGTCATGGTTCTATAAGAATTATAGTTAGCGTAGGACTTATTATGAGCTATTATTCGAAGTTATTATGAGCTTTCCGAAAGATTAATCTTTCAAGGAATACGAGTACTCCTTCAAGTTGCTTCACATATTAAATAAAATGCAAGAGCATTTTTCTAGATATAGTACCCATAAAATAAAAATTCAAACTGTTTACTGTGTTATGATTGAGATGAATAAATGAAATTGTAAAACTTAAAGTTCAAGGAAAATATAAAGTAATGAAAAGAAGGTTTGTTAAAATGTGAACACATGTCCTCGACATCAAATTACTATGCTGTTTTTAACTGAGTCCTTTAGTACTTAAAATCTTTCAAAATATTCATTATTTGAAATACAAAAAAAAAAAAAAAAAAATAAAAAAAAAAAAAAAAAAAAAAAAGGGGAAATATATCAGAGAATTATCCAATTTCACATCACGCTAATTTTTTCCTGTATATTTTCAACTTTTTTGCAATATAACAACATATAATACATGACTTTCTAAATAACATTTATCATACAAAACAGCAAAAACGAAAATAATTAGAATGTATTCCTTGTTTATGATGAACCGTAAGGATTGCATTAGTTTTAAATATCAGAAAAGATTATATGCATTAATTTTAATTGCATATAGAAATATTTTCATTAACTTAATTAATATTAAATTGATTTTATTAAGTGTAACGAATGCACACACTATTATAAAAAAAATTTCCTTTCGTATTCGAATTATTAATCCCACCGCAATTTAATTTAAATACGATGAAAAATATTTCCGTAATTAATTATTAAAATATCATTGTTATTCAAATCGTAAACGTTTCTATTTAAACTTCAATTACGTTCTAATAAGATTTTATTACGCAAAGTTATTAGTGCTATCTAAAACAATTTTATAAGTACACATAGTTTAACATTTTTATAACTCATAAGTATATTAGATTAAAAAATGATCAACGCTTAACTTTTAAATTCTCATTAATATTAATCTCCCTTTATTTTTTAAAGTTATAACCAAATAGAAAAGTATTCTCTTCTCATATTATATATATATTTCTTCATTATCTTTTTGAATCTTGTAAAATATTATAAAGTCAATTAATTTGATGGAATAACATATTGTGTACAGTAGTCGTCCAATTAATCAAAAGGAATATTTTTATATTTTCCTCTTTCATCCAATAATTTAGTAAATGAAATTTATTCTAAGTGAATGTAACGAAAGATATGTATTGAACCAAATAGTCTTTGCTCGAAATTTTATTTTAACAACAGACCAAACTTAAAATTGTGTTCTCCGAAACCTTTTATACTCACAAATTCTTTTTCTTCATAATCTTTTTCAGTCTAAACGTAAAATTGTAGTACACACACCCTCATTAAATTTAGAATCTTTCCCTTATTCGCCCAAAAAATGAAAAGTCAACACTAGATTTTTGAAAGAATAAAGAATATAAAAGAACTTTATTTTTCCAAAGAGCACATTCACTTAATTTCTGAATTACTTCGGAAGTTTTGGCATGCAAATTGATATCTTTTAAATCCAAAACTGTTCGAAATAAAATTTTTTGAAAGACAAGCAAATGCGACGTAATTAAAATATGAAAAGCTGAATATAAATGACTCAGTTTTCTGAAGTTCACCACAACATTGAATGAATCTTCCTAAAATATGGAAGAAGGAAATCCTTTAGAAATTAAACTATCTGATACGAAAACATTATGCATTGTTCTGCATTTTTCGTTTCACATTTTTAGTGACAATTTAATTCAACTGAACACAATGATGAAATGGGAAGCTTTCAACATTTCACATTGCATTCAAGCTAAATGAGGTGCGCAGCATTGAAATAATTCTCTAGAATTTTTAATGATGTAAACCGGAAACATATATTTATATGAACTTGACAGAAACAGCCGAAATTTTCCAGAGAGAGTTAAGCTATAGTCAAGAATGAGGTCGATGGAAATGTGTAGAATGTCTAACTCATTCGCGCAATTTGTTCTATTTAGGATTCAAGAGAGTTATATCCTCTGTTCAACAAACCACCTTTCAAACATCCAATTGCAAATATTTTGTAAAAAAAAAATTAAACTTTATATCCAAATTTATATTTTGTGTACTACATTTGGTGCATAATTTACTTGCACAATAATCATTTCAAAAATTTACTTGAAATGATTTACTATAAAAGCTTTGTTCTGTATTTTTATTTATTGTAGTAAATTATATTGCGCAACGCCTTACGGTACTTTTTACTGATTGCTAATGTTAGCTTCCACCTCTTTATAACTAAGCGTAAACCTACAAAGATGGATTAAAAAAATTACATTTCCTTCTTTAACTTTTACATATTTTTTAGAGTATTGAGAGTTTATTTTTATTGCTACATGAAAAAAAGTCGGACGTTTATAGTGTCCCTCATGACCAAAAATTCTATTTCTCAATTTAGTAACAATATTTTTGCTTTTAACGCTACTTTGAGATTCTTAAGCAATTAGTAGTCGGATGATGCTTCCGGGTGAATATTCGACTATTGTCCAGTGAAATTTCTTTAATCTTTTTTGTGTTGCAACAGATGTGTCAGGTCCTGCGCTGTCATTGAGTACATTGAGGATCACAATGGAAAGTTTTTGAATCAATATGTTGCTTTTACCTTCTCAAAAAGCTCACTGTAGTATAATACAGTTATAACTCAGTCAAAAAGAAAACTGATATACACGATATCCAGACAAACCCAAAACACAGTAGAGGAAACTTTTTTCTACAGAAAATTAAGTTTTTGCTTTTAGTGGAGTAGTCAAAAACCTTGTGCATCATTCTATTTTGGACCCTTTTTTTTCAATGGGCTAGTGATTTCATAAATGAGCATATGAAGAAAAAAAACGATACCAAACGATTACTTAAATTTTAAATAAGTTTTCATGGTTGTTGTGGTAAACTATGTAAAAATCACCTGCCGCTATTAACCCTTTAAGGGGTGCAATGTTATTATTATATTTTTTTCAAAAAAGATATGCATGTAGGGGAGGGGGTATACTGATCATGCATATGAAACAATACAATAAAAAAAATTAGCTGTCCTCGTTTCGGAGAGGGTGATGTTTGCAGAGTGGAAACACGAACGGGTATAGTTTGCACACTGAAAATGCGGGAAAATGCTTTTGCACTGTGCAAACGGTGCTCCTAAAAGGGAAAAGTTTTCGTTTGTATTCGATCCACCTTCGTATTTACCTCTCTGTTAAAAAATATAATTAGTTTAGCAATATAGTAGTTTGTTTTGAAATGGAAAAAACGTTCACTTCATGTGAAAAAAGAGGAATTTGTTATTGAGATTTAGTACTTAATAATTTTACATTTCTACATGGCGATTCGTGTCGACGCATGATCATCCCGCAGCGGTTGTTAATTATCGATGGTCTCTAATATCTGCTTAGAAATCACAAATTAAGAATACGCAGAGGGTGAATGAACATTTAAATCCCAGGAATTATACCAAATTAAGCAGGATAAAGTTCGCTTAAAACCACTTTGTGCGACTCTTCTTTTCCAGGCGAGCCTATCAATGGAAACCTATCCCAGTTTGGTACACTCTCTTACTTTGACACATTGTTTTTAGTCGCTTGACATATACTCGTTAAATAACACACTCATTTCAATGTACAGTGCGAATACTGTATGCGGTAACTACGTTGGAGCACAACGTCAAACCTCCCTCCTGCAAGTATGTAAATCTTTTTTTTTAAATGAACCCATTAAAATAATCAATCTAATAAACTCATAGTTAGTCCAAATGTTATTGTCATATTTAATTTTGCCAGTTAGTTAATTATTTTCACTTTCATAACCGAGTGCTTCGTCTCTCTCAAGAGTTAGCGAACTGGCTACTTTGCGCGGCAATATGCCATTAATATAATCTAAATTAGTTCAATCTTCCACTATCAAATATGACTTAAATCTAATTATTAATCAAAGAGAGAGAGAGAGAAACAAAGAAGTTAGAATTAAAAACATCAATTAAAGATGCGTAAATCATGTATTTTTTTGTACTATGAAGTTTATTTTCCACTTTAAAATAATAAACAATGAATACGAAAATAGAATTCATTTCTTACGTGTTAGTAAGTTAAACAAAACGTAGACACAACTGTTTCGAAAGTTCTGAAAATATATACAAAGTACAAAAAAACTGCAATACATTGATCTAAAATATAATAATATAAAAGATAATATAATATTTCCATGCTATCTTGAGCTTATAAATTCTGTCTATGAAAAACAAAAATTTTTTTTGCTTCGTTTCAAATTCCTAAGCATACCATGCACTCTCCACAGCTAACTTGTATTCTTCCAATCTATGAAATTGTTTATCCCTGAAGTGCTCTACATATTAATATGAATCAGACATTCTCTATTAGACTCATTTCTAGAAGCAGAGATTGCCAATCGTTACATGAAATATTGTGCAGTCGAAGCTCCCGCCGCGTGAAACATGAATGGCGTTTCGACATATTATCATATTATTCATTTACATATATTTGAAGGGTATATATGCATATACTCCTTCAGAAAAGTAAATGCATATTATGGGGAGGTGTATGAAGTAAAATTATGTGAGAAATTGGTTTTAATCAAATGGTTGTCAAATAATTAAAAAAAAAAATTAGATTGTTCAGATAGATCTGAAAAATTTCTTTTATATTCAATTTAACTACGGTTCAAAAACAGTAATAGAAGGTTTTACTGTGACATAATTTAGTGGCAGTGGCGTGAAGCTAAACAACAATGGCAAGAAACTGCAACTATTATTCTAAGTAATGATATAGATAACATGAAACAGTGTTATGACTCGAAGATGCAATAGTACCTCGAAGCAATGACAGTACGTGACAACCGTGACACGAAATAAATGCAGTGACAGGGAGTTCTGAGAGCAAAATGTATGGAATTAAGTACAATTTTACATTTTCAAATATTTTTTTATTATTTTTAAATTAGGTAAGATTCTTCATTAAAAGGAATGGCAAGATAAGTCGTTAAGAGGTGCAGTTATTAAGAAAAGTGACAAAATTTATAGGCTTTTTTACTGAAACTGTCTTTTCCAAAATAGGTTCCAGATATTATTTATTTTATTAAGGGAAATAACATTTATCCCCAAGTATATGTAAAACTTTTATATACTAATGTATTCGTTTATGGAAAAATGAACATTTTTTGATTAGCTATCCCAGACATAATGCATTAAATTCATCTAATTTTTTAAATATCTAAACTCTGAAATCCATAATTGTATCCTTTTCTTAAAGAGTCATTGTATTACTGAAACATTAATTTCACAAAGAATTCAATCATTGCATTGCTAATTTTTTTTTTTTTTGCTACATGCACTTCATGTTTTTTATTTATTATCAAGTCAATGCAGAAAAACAAACTCGTCTTGCTCTTACATATCTCTAAGAAACCATATATAAAATGCATGGATACACAAAATTGGGTGAAATCTACTTTAATACCAAAGATATTATTCATGAACAGTCGTGTCATAATCGCGAATATTTTGAAAATAAAAACCCAATGTCGTTTCAAATTTCTGTCGAAGAACTTTTTTCATTCGAAATAGTTTGTCACGTTCGACCACTGAAATTTTAAGAACGCCCATGAATATTGTTTTGAATAAAATTTAGAAATATTTGCGCAAAGAAATGTCGGAATTGTTCTCCATTTCACATAGTTGTCACGTCGATTTCAAATTTGGAAAACTCAACATGCCTGGAATATTCAATACGCATATTTTTCAATAGATAAAATTGCTGTATAGGGAGTGATGAAATCTCGGGAAATAGTTTATATCACTTAAAAGTAATATGTTGCCAGCTAACAGTTTTTCTTCTCGAATTATTTTTGGTGTTAAAATATTCAAAATGACTCAAAAGATTTTTTGATATATTCTGAAAAGTTTGAAACAATTTTTCAAATATGACCATGAAGTCCGACATTAGTCACCGGATTAGTTATAATAATTGCACTTTTACACATTCTATGTTGTACATATAATTTTGTATTAATGTATATTGGCTTGTATTTTATGTTTTTTTTTGTTGCTAAATTGTGTATATTTCTATGTTGCGTATGTATTTTCATATGGTCCTTAATTATCAATATTATGAAATAGTAAAACTATTATCATTTACTTATCTTCAATATATTTCGAATTTTTTTGTTCTCTCCTTTTCAATTGGAGAAAAATATTATCTGAATCACTTTTAAGGTTGCTTTTGAAGTGAATTGATATTAAATGCATTTAAGGCTAATTAAATTTATTTTCAAGCAATATTAATTGCTAATGTAATTATTGTCTTCTCTATTATTGTTAATTTTAAAATTCCATGCTGTTAATAGACGATGGCTACATTTGAAGCAAAATAGAACAATAATATAATATCGTATAAAATAATATCGTATAAAATTATCAATTAGGTTGTAAAACATTTCTACCAAAAACAATCAATGAGAGCAGAGCTGAGTTGATTTATAACGACCACACGTTATCATATACGTTCTTAGACCATTGACACTAATGTTTTCAAAAACGTTTGGGTCAAAGACTTCAAAATTTTCTCAACGCAACATTTTGGTATGAAACACATCTTATGTCATTTCATATTCCCGTGGCCGCAAAGGTCACCCAATCTGACTCCAATGGCTTTCTGACTGTGGGAGCATTTGATATCTGAAGCATATACATCAAATACTCAAATTTTATCCGATGTGAAAGATGACATCACAAATCAGATTCAACATATTTCTCTACACATGGCACGTGCTACAATACTGTCCACCATCAGCCGCATGCAAAGTGTCATCGTGTGTGAGAGCGTATACGTAAAAAAATTGTGAAATATAAAAATGTTTGATTTGCAATTCCTTTTTTGTCCTTTATTATTGTTTTCCCTTCTGTCTTGGTCATTTTTCCGCAGTCATTTTTCGTGCTACAATTACAGTTTCAACTGCATTTTAAGTTTTCTTTTCAGGATGATACCATTCCAATAGTAAAACGAAGGTGTCACTATTTAAAAATTTCACATTTTTGTCACTGAAACCATAACTGTGAGAGGTAGGCAGTTATTTTTTTAAATCATCTTTAGCGTATACTTCATAATACCTGCAGTCCAAATCTTATTCCGTCGCATTCCCTATGACGCACACTGGCAAAGTTTTTTTTTTAATAATATTCTTTTATGATATAGTTTTTTTATAATGATTTTGTCTTATATGTAATGCACTAAAATTGATGAATAAGTGAAAATGGGATCCTTGAATTCATGGTCGTGATAAACCACAAATATTTTTTAAAGGATGAGAAAGTCATAACTATAAAGAGAACATCAGTTTAGGAAAAGTTTATATATTCCTTTTGATTAGAAAGGGAGGTTACATTTTTAAAATGGACAATGCAAGAAGCGTAGCTTTTCGATGCCTTAGTTACAGCAGAAAAGAGAGAATTTTACCTTGCCTTAAACTTGTATGAAAGGGTTTTTCAGATTACATGGTACTCACATGGTACAAGATGAAGGGATTCCGAGAGACTTTGATGGCGTCAATAAGTTTGTTAAGGTTTATTCCCTACAGGTCAGGACCATGTAAAATGTAGATTCAGAAGATTTTATGAACGCTTGATCGCATAAATTAAATGATAATTTGTAGTTGTATCAGAAAATAAGGATGAACTCTTAATGTAATAATGTGAAAAATTAGGACATTAAATAATTTTTACACACACATGCAAACACACACACAGATATATATACATACTGAAAATTCCTAGTAACCAAATTTTCGTGCTTAAACAGAATAAATATAAATGTAAAGGCTTGAGCTTGGACTTTGGATTGGTATTTATGGGGACGCTTTTGGCTAGTGACGTAGAATGTGGTTATTATTGAGGAGAACGATGTGGCGTAGTGGTAAATATTTCGAGGCATCCATTTCATATTTGAAATCGTTTACGAAGACATTAAAAAATTATCTTACAGACCTCTGCTTTCGCCAAGGACAACGTCTTATCTGAGAAACTATCTGGGTGGGCAGCGTATCAATTTCCGCATGAAGAGCAGTGACGTCAATCAGGTACAGAGTATATACATTTCAGGAATAAAGTAAAAAGAAAAAGAAGTAAGGAAAACAGGAAAAATACAAGCCATGACGTTACACCGATTAAAAATGATGTTCCCACCTTTTAAACAGACAACACCATGTCCTTTTTAAAGAATGCCTAGCAAATATCATTAGAAGTTAACTTTAATATAAATCGTATTTAAAATTATCAGAATTCTGAATCTATTAAGATAATACGAATATATTAATCTGTGTTGTAGAATGATGGACATTACGGAAAGGAACAATACTTTCTCATATACTAATAAGCATTATACCCGATTTGGACATTGCCACGAGTTTATTGAGCTGTACCCATGGACACTGGACAGTTCAAGAGCATGTGTGATCACAACCGCTTTCTGAGGTCATAAATATTTATTATTTTTATGAAGTTTTAAGTACCTCACTCTCGAGCGATACTGATTTTAAACCAGCAAGCGATCTATATTAAAATAATTCGAACGAGGTGTTCATTCGAATTTTGCGCGTGTAACGAAATCCACAATTCTTAAATACAACTACATTCGAAAAGATAACCATATTGGAAAAAAATTGACCCTCTAGTTTTTTTTTTTGCTTACATTTCCCATAATTATTAGGAAACCTTTGAAAACCTTCAACACACGAATAAATTATACATACATCTAGTCATTAAAGTTCGCATAAAGTGTTTTAATAGCATGTTTGTCATAGTCAGAACTATATAAATCACTGCATGATAAACGACTGTAAAGAGCGAAAGATACGAAATTACTGAAACAACTCATACATCTTTGTACTCATTTTCATATTACAAGTTCTTAAAAAGGTAGAAACAAGTATTCCATTTCTGCCGTTCCCTAAGGGTTATCGAAGATGTGCCTTCGTTTCAAAGAATTCTGTTTGGCCATTACTCCCTGGTAAAAAGAAAAAGAACTAATAGAAGTTGGCCATCCATTAAAAATGGCAAACCACTGCCTGCGGTGGGAAATCTATGTGCTATTAACTATCTTTATAAACAAGTTCAAGGAATGTTATAGATAAATAATAATTCTTGAAGTGAATTCATTATTAGTCGAAGAAGCAAGGCTTGCACTTTCGACAGCTGAATGGAAAATAAAGTTTTTTTTTCTTCCCTTTTTTTTATGGAAGATTGCAGAGTCGATACGATTTGCATTATAGTTTTTCCATTTTGATTCAATTTTCTTTTTAGGAAAACAGAGTACACTTGTTTTATTCGATAAATTATGTTTGTGGAATTCGGTTAGTTGCGTGGATATTCTTGAGTGTAAGAAAGCGTCTGTAAATTATAAATCTATATTAAGTCTGCAAGTGAATTATATCCACGGATTTAAGATCAAATTAGACTTTATATAAGGTAATAAAAAGTTTTTATAATGTCGATTACAAATATATATATATGTTCAAGAATGCTATGTTTATGTAGTTAGAAATGTTTTCATTTTTTTGAGAAAATAAAAAATGTTATATTAAAAAAATTTGTAAAACTAAATTTTTAATAACTGAAAAAAAAAATAACAGTAAAATAAAGGTCTTAAAATAATTCTGGATTATTTTTAATTACAGATTTGATTTTTATTAATAATAGAATTGGTGTGAAGGACAGAAAATTTCAGAAATCGGAAACAAAAAAAAATCAAGATGGAAATAATATTTAAACACTTCATTTACAGAGATTTTAATAAAATGAGCTATTGATAATTTTTGATGATAAATACCTCATTTATATAAGATAGTGAGAACAAAAGACTTTATATATAAGATAGTAAGAAAAGTTTTTTAATGTCGATTACAAAAAATACATATGTTCAAGAATGTTATACTTATGTAGTTAAAAATGTTTTGATATTTTTGAGGAATTCAATTTTTTTTAATAAAATTTGTAAGACTAAATTTTTAATAATTGAAAAAAATCATACAGCAGTAAAATAAAGGTGTTAAAAATAGTGCTAGATAATTGTTAATAACAGATTTGATTTTTATTAATAATAGAATTGAAATAAAGGACAGAACATTTCAGAAATGGGAAACAAAAAAAATCAAGATAGAAATAATATTGTACACTTTATTTATAAGAAATAATATTGTACACT
>BMAW01122873.1:278268-383889 GCA_019974015.1 Nephila pilipes | reverse complement strand
TAATATTGTACACTTTATTTATAAGAAATAATATTGTACACTTTATTAATGAAATGAGGTGTTGATCGTTTTTGATGTATTATTTTGGCCATTGGCAAAACAAATTTAAAATGAATTTAAAATAGTTAAATTGTAATTCAATTTTAATCATAAGAGATAGAAAAATTGGGTTATTCAGAAAAGAAAAAACTAGTTCGGTAAAGATATGTAAAATAAAAACCATTTTAATTTGCTTTAAAGTAAAACTTTTAATAATTTATTGAAACTAAGTTACAAGTTTAATACCTTGATAGTTAATATCCGATCTACAAGAAGATAATTCGAGGATGAAAATCTTTAAATAAAAATCTATAAAATGAAAATCTTGAATTGTGTATGGGATCCAAAATTAAAAATAAAAAAGCTATACTACCAAAAACATTATTTGTAAAATCTTATATGCTATAAATAACACAATTCCATCCATTTGGAAATGTTTTATTATATTTTATTGCTTTTTGAATTTCAGTAAAAGAGAATTATTAACACCATATATATATATACATATATTAAGAGAAAGAATGTGTTCACAGAAGAAACTGGTTTACCAGATTGGTAAATTAAAGAATTTTTTTTATTATTTCTGCAATGTGATTCGAATAAAAATTAGATATCAAATTCCACGCATTTTACGCTTATTTTTTCCTTCTACGAATCCAACTTATTTAAGAAGTAATAGCTCTGACTTAACACGTCAACAGTTTCCACTTTTTCAAGGTTGCTCTATTTCAAAAGTGTCAAGGTAGCTCGTTTATTATTTTTTATCGCAGAGGTTTTTTTTTTTTTTGTTGTTGTTGTGATAATGTTATGATTTAGATATATCCATTAAATTATCTGTGTCTATAACATCACAGGCTGTAGGCTAATAATATCAGAAAATAGCCTTTTATTCCAGTCATGAAATATCAACAACAAAAAATTAAAAAAAAAAAAAAAAACATATCACTTTTACCAGATCTATTAAAAAATTTTGCCTTTGAAAATTTCACTTCAGCATAGTGCATTCACCTCTGATACATTATCATTTAAAATTTGATATGAATAACAAAATAACAATAAAAATAAAAGCAGAGGCAATTATTTTTTTTTCATTGCAACTTATATATACATATGTATAAAAACACTTTTGAATTAAAAAAGAAGAGAAAAAAAAATTCATTGAATTTTTTGATGTTTTTGATATATGATTTATGGAAATATGTTTTTGTCACATTTGGTTTTAGTCTTTTATAATTAAATTTTAAGTGGTTAAATTGTAATGAAATAATTTATGAATGAGAAGAGAAACCTTTATAATAGTTATACTATTTTTTATTTTCCTTTTCACTGTTTATTACTTATGTGTTGACATATTTAAACATATAGAATAGTAAAAAAAAATGTGCATTACTATAAAATTTTTCATACTCTCATGAAGTGTAGCTATAATATGCGCTTTATATGTTTTTATATATATATATATATATATATATATATCATGTATAAATAATAAAAAAAAAGTATTGCTGAAATTCTACCAACCGAAATTAAAAATCATAATTATTGGAATAAAAATAGTTTGAGTTAATAAAATTTGAGTAAATACATGTGTATTAATAATTATGATTCAATTATGTGCTTAAAATCTTAAGAAAACTAATTTAAAAAATATTAAACTATTTTTAATATTTTCGAATATTTTGAAACTCCTAAGAATATATAATACTCATATCATTTTATTACAGTACGTTCTTAAAATTTATTACAAAAATGGAATTTTAAACTTTAAATCGCAAAAATCTGAAAATATTAATACTTTAGAGTAAAAAATTAACTGTAGAATATATTTTTTTGAAGAAAAAAAATGTGAATTATATTAGATGGGCGATGTGTATTTAAATATGCTGCTCTCTGAAGAAAATCGTTTAATCTGATTATAACTATCAATACTTCTGCATTTCTCTCCGCAGAAATGTATCCAAGTCATGTCCATAATTAATCAAATTGTCTATTATCTTTGTCCAACCTTACGCGAAAGGAGCCATAAGTTTACTGTACCACAAGAATATGTATCTGTCAGTCATTTGAATTTATTATACAATTATATTTTTCCATCAGAAAAAAAGGTTTTATGCTTATACGCTCCAATATTAAACGAAAACTACTTTAAACTTAGTATAAAATGATGAGGCAACGAGTTGTATGGCAATAAGTTGAAACTCTCAGAATGAAATATTAACTTGGCTTTATCCTGCCATCACTTAAAATTTAGAGGTCCATTGAGTAGAATTTTTTGGAAATGGAAACAATATGCGAAACAATTCAGATATTTGCTACTAGATGGCAGGCTCCACAACTAAGTGACATTCATTAGCACTAAGTTGACTAGATTTCAATCGTTTTGATCATATTTATCAAATTATAAAAAATGATGATCCTACTTGAAAGGACATATACGTTCTTAGTTCATATGTATTCTGTAAAAATATACTTTAACGCTTTACTACAAAATAGTTCGGTACATCTGAGTTTTATTCAACGAGTAAATATTTATAAAAGTCGAAATTCTGGATAAGAATATTAGATAGAATGGTACAGATATTTTTAGAAAGATTTTTAGTTTTTCTAAATACTAAGTGTGTGTTACCATCAAATTAAAGTAAATCATCATAAAAAATCTAACAAGCTTTTCTCATTTAGTTCTAAAAGCCCTTTTAGTAATGGGATTAAATTCTCGATACAATTGTGAAATATTATTGTCCTGTTTCGGAGTACTAACGTCTGAGAAATATCCAAGATTTGCCTTTATTCTATCATTTTTTAAAAAAAAGATCTAATGCTTCCCTTCATTTATAACAAATGGAATTAAGTGTTGCTTGCTAGTTTATACAGAAATGATTTAATCTTGTTAAAATTGCATATATCTCGATCTTTTGACTTGAAAATTATTCTTATTTCAGATAGCTCAAACAAAATAAATACTGTAAAGGCTCAGTGCTCATTTAAGCCAATTAAAATCTAAACCAGATTAGTTGAGGACACTTTTAAGACATTTCCTCCTGTAAACTAAACTTAGACATTGTAGTTCCCTGCCTTTTGAGATAAATGAATTTAGTTAAAATCTAGAGTTTTGAGAATTAGTAATTGAGTGAAATAAACAAAAACTTCTTTTGTTGATTTAAAGCACGATTCTTACATTAAACTTGAATATTTTGTCAAACGGCTTAAGTATAAATGCGGAATCAATTAACTTAAAACATTAAAAAAAAATACATTCGAAAGAGCGAAAGCATGTAAATCTCCTTGCGAGCTTTAAACCAATTAAAATATACATTCTCGATGCATTTGTTAATTGAAACATGCAATTCCCATAACGATGACTTATTCGTAGAACGGTTTAAGATCAGAGACGAGAAGGTGTAATTGGATGATGCTTGATATCTCAACTTGATTCCACTTTATAAAAACAAAAACATTTTTTTTATTTGAAAAAAGGGTAAATTGTCAACATTATGAGTTAAAAAAATTTTCTGTACTTTAAACACAGAATATATTTATTTACGAATTGAAAATTCAAGTTAAAAACCTTCACATAATTGTCATGTAAGAAAAAGTCAAAAACACTTGCAATGCAAATAATAACAACAAATTAGCTTCATTTAAAATAGTTTTGACAAGTTATAATTTTTTTTTTAAATTGGGTGTAAAAAAGTTTTTAATAGGTCATTGTAGTGGCTGCTGATGCCGTTCGAGGGCGCACCCGACGAGGGAAGAAAAAGGGCTATTTTTAGCGAGTAGAGAGAGAGAGGTCACTAGCACTAAATTCGAGTGGAACAAATAATTTCGGATCCATTTTGAACTGTTATAAACACTAAATAAATTGATTTCAAAGAAATGGTGTCTTTCTATGTTGATCTGAGAGTCAGAGAAGAAAACATAAAATCTTCTCGGCCATGCATCAATTGCTTGACTTATGTTGATTGATTGATTGTTCAATGACATCACACTTACATGAAACACGGGGGTTATTGGGGATGTATCTCATAATTCTAATTCACGGTCAAGTGCCGAGTAAGATAATTCAGCTGACATATACCTCCCTCATCTAACTCTTACTTCTTCCTAACGAGAGGACATTGAGCCCCCAGAGACTTACCGTGCATCAGCCGCAAAGGGAAATTAAAGTGCTTATTAATTCAAAATAGTTCAATAGTTAATAAGATAGGCTCAATAGGTTATAAAATATATATTTTAAATAATTTTAAAAAGTTATAATAAGTTTTTTAATGATTTTTAAAAGTTTATAAGTTACTTTTTGACTACTTATTCATTAGAAATCGACTTTGTTCTTGACAGATAGGTTATCAAGGTATCGTAGTAAAACGATTGGAAAAATGAAATTAAATTTTATGATTCATTTCCGTTAGCCAAAATTCGAAGTTCATTTTACTGATTTACTTAAAACTCTATTTTGGTAGCCATCTTGAATTCGTGACCGTGTTGATAATCTTAGAGAAAATTAATTCTCCTCCATGAATATGGACTGTTGAAATTAATTGAAAATAAAAAAAAAAAAAATATTCTTGAAAGCATTAAAAATAAGGAAGGCTTCGATTATACTGTACTCTTATTGTAAATTTTGGAAATGGTTCAGAAATAAAGTTCTAATTGATCAAAATCCTTATAAAATATCTATCCACAAATAAGATTCTATTGAATTTCATATTTGGAATTTCAAATAAAGGCCATTATATATATATATATATATATATATATATATATATATATAGATAGTGGGTTCGATGCTTGGCAGCTAAAGACCCGCCGTGTGGCCAGGGCTGATGCAAGTTAAATCTGTCGGGGCCCAAAGTCCTCCCGTTGGTGTGGTGTGGATGTTAGGAAAGGAGTTGCCAGCTCAGGTGTCGTCCTCGTCACTTGACCGAAGTTCAAAATGACGAGGTCCGTCGTCAATAGCCCTCGTGTTGCTTCTAGTGCGACGTTAATAAGAAACTAAACTATATATAAATGAATGCAATAAAGTGTATTTGAAAGATTAGAATGTAAGAACGATTTAATAAGATTCGTAATAAATATAATTTTTTTTAAACACCAGCAGATGATTTTTATAAGCTTTGCTATAATTACATTCAATTGCTTACACAAACGTTTTATTATTCATATGGTTTGCACAAAAAGTGACTCTGCTCCACTAAAGTAGAATAGAGCGTTTCTAAAGAATAACTCATTGTTATTCTTTAGAAACGCTCTCACTGCAGCAGAGGATTGTGTACGTCATTTTTGTTCATAACCGATGTATAATTAATGTAGTATAAAACAGCGAACTTTTGCAAAAGATTGAAATAGAACATCAATGGTCCAAAACACGTTCTTAAGACGTTTGGAACATTAAAAATAACATTGTTGAGCTTTAGTAAATCGCATTTCAGAAAAGATCTTTCAAAAAGTCCGGTTTATAATTTGATCCGCCTCCCTCTTCGCAGAATTTTTTCTTCTCATTAAGACGATTCACTAAATTAGCGTCAAAATATAAAAAGTTTTTATTTTTATTTTTAGGGGCATTTTATCGCATTTCAATGAATTTTATAGTTTAAATTTTTAAGAACGTGATTGAAAACTGCATACTGTTAACTTAACCTTCCCGATCCAAAATTGTTGATAGATGTAACATCTTATTATCTTTCGAATAAAGCAGTTTTTTGATGATATTTAGTTAGATATAGCTCTCAGTGAAAAAAAAATATCATTAAAAACATAAAAAGCGTATGTATGTATAAAATCGCGAAGACCATGAAATTTGGTGCAATTGAAGGGAAAGCTTACACCAAACGTATCAAAACCAGTAATCATATTTGGCAAAAATAGTGGACGAAATTTTATATATTATAAGCTTACTTAGTTTTACATATTCATCGACAAAGTATTCGTTATTTTTGTTCTAGAAGTTTCAGAAAAAATTAATATTGAATCTCATTGAAAAATAATTTTTCAACTAAATTCAGGAGAATGTTTAAAAAAATACCTGTTTTTGACGACAGATTGTAATTATAAGACAAGGTAGTGTGACCATTATGTTCTGATATCTGTTAGACGGAGCCAAAATAAATGTGATAATGATTAATAGATGAGTTTTGATTGGTGCCGCTTCGAGTATTCATCGTCCTTTTGCGTTCCTATCGTTGAGACCTGGATTTCTCATAATACACCCGAACCCAAGAAACAATCAAACTAATAGATTGCTTTCGGTGAATCTGCTCAAATACGATGAAGACGATCATGTAGGCCGGAAAAAGATTATCGCGATGATTCTTCAGTATGTGAAGGGCTTCATATTCATTAGAAAAAGGGAAAAATCATTGAACAATGCTACAGTGGGTTACCGCATTCATGTTTCCCGTTAATGATATTCTATTTCAAATTCTTATACAATTGGTACTTTTGAACTCTGCTGTCGTATATTTTATAAATCTCGAATCAAGCATTCAATTTTTTAATCCAATATGCATTGTATTTAATATTAATGCATGTTTGTATTAATTTTTTGAAAACTATTGATTGTTTACTTAGATTAATCATAAAAAAATGATGCACGTTATATATCAAAATATACATGCTCAGAAAATAAAAACTCAAGGTTGAAATACTACATTCATTGTATTGAAATCATCCTTGGTCTTCCATATTAATTTAACTTCTCTTGTAAAAGACGCTGCCGGGCAAAAATCGTAAACGTATCGTATTATTTCAAATAAATTGGAAATTCAAATAAAGTAGAACAAAAACTGGATCTTTCGAGCTTTTTAAATGTCAGTTCTTGCCTCAAGGGATATAAAGTGAATATTGAATAAAATTTGCAGAAGTATCGATTTCGTCAATGGTGTTGAATAGTTTTTCAGTTACGAAAAAGTTTTACACTATTCTTGAATTTTAATGTCTGGTACAATCAATTGAATATATGTGTTAAGTATTGTTGTTATAAATGCAGATTTATTGCCATAATATAAGAATACATTACGGGTTTTATAGAATAATATGAACCAATGCTACGACGGTGATTCCAAAAACTACTTGTTTTTGGCAACAGACGGCGTTGCTAAATTAAATTCAAGCTATCATTTTGTATTTGCATCTTTTAAACGACGCCCAAGCAAAATTGACGCCAATTCTTATATTTAGTTTTAATTTAGCAGGCATTTACAACCGAATAAATTTGTTATTCCAATGGCGAGTTGTCGCCTTTGATGAGACATGGATTCATCATTAAATTTCGGAAACGAAGAAGTAATAAAATAATGTGACTTCCGGTGATTCTACTTTAAAGAAGGTAAAGACGGTCTCATCAACTGTTAATGTTATGGAGACCAATTTTTTGTGTCGCGATAAGCGTCATACTCATTAATTTCTTAGAAAAAGGGATAACGATGAAAGGAAATTTCTTCAGTGTGTTACCCCATTCCTATATTCCCAAATCCTGAAATCCCATACTCCATTCCTAACATTTAGTAACGTGGGTACTTTTAAAACTACTCTCTTATGTGCTAAAATGATCTTAAATGAAGAATCAAAGAATTTTGAAATTAATTTTCTATACGAATATCTTTAATTATTCCAATTTAAAGAACCGATTGTGTTTTTGAACGCTCCTGTAGTGAAGTCTAGAGCAAAATTTGTTTTTCATTTAATATTTATTTCACAAAATACTAGATTACTAATTATGAAAGCTGTCTTTATAGGTAACAGTTGTAGTTTGTATAGGTATATTGAGAAATCAATTTTAGCAAACAAAAGCTATAATCAATAGTAAACAAATAAAAATAATTGAGGGAAAAATTAGAATTATATCGAAGAAAAAAAATGTTTTTGAAATTATTGTAAAGAATTGAGGGAAAAATTAGAAATATTGCAATAAAAATGTTTTTGGAATTATTGTGTATATAATTTCATTTTCTACTCCTTTCAAAATTTTCATTCTAAACTCCGACCAGTAGGAGTATTTTAGTAAGCATTAATTTTCCAAATCGTCCTAATTTGTATATTGCCACAATAGTCATTATCTAAGAATAAAAAATAAAATAAAAAAAATCTAGGGCTTATACAAACTATTACGTATACTAGTTTTTTTTAAATATATCTTGCATATATGTAAAAAAAAAAACTAACATCTACACTAGGATTAAGAGTAGAACTATCGTTCACTGCTCTTAATTTCTACGATGTAAGAGCAGCGAGCTTCTATCGCTGAATCAAATTATTTTCAACCAAGTCGGCTGTACCGCTTTCAAGATTAAGAACTCTTAAGTAGAATGCATGTTCAATTGTCTCAGTCTATTTAAAACTCTTTTTGTAGAGTCGTGTTGAAAATAATGTCTCGATATTCCGAATCCCGCCAGCTATGAATTGACTAAAGTAATCCGCATTTTTCTCGCGAAGGGAACATACCGTTCCAGATTGTTCATTAAATAAAAACTTTTTGTAGAAATGGTATCGTGAACTGTATTAATGTGTACAGGTGGTATAGGGAGTTTAAATAGTCGGAAAAAAGCAATTAAATACCATCGTTTTGATCTGTTATGACCTGTCTTTTGAGAATGCAAAGAGGGAAACAATTTTACGCCGAAAGTGGCTAAAAATGGCTAAAAACATTTCAAAGAACGATATAGAACAAAAGAAGGGGAATGTGTGAATGCAGATAGTGTGTTTGTAGCATGACAATGCACGTTACCACAAAGTCAAATCTTCAAAGCCACTCGAAGATTATTCGATTGGCACATTATCCACCATTCTTTTAACAGCCCTAATCTGGAACCTTTAGATTTTCATTTTTTACCCAACTCTGAAATCGTTGAGTGAAAAAAATTTCCGACTGTTGATGAGTTTCAGAGAGCCCTCAAACAATGGGCTTAAAATGTGGCTAGGGACTTTTTTTGATGAAGGTATAAGGATGCCCTTTTCTTGGCTCGAAAAGTGCATTGATAAAGAATACTGCGTCAAAAATAGTATTTGATGTTCGTATATGAATGCATAAATTTTTAAAAACATTGAATTCCTTTTCGAATTTTAAGAAATAGAGTACTCTTACTTTGTGGACACGCAATCCTCTTAGTTAAATATATTCTCTATCTATTTGAAACACTGTGGAAAGAAAGTTAAGAATATAATGTTACATAATGTATGTTATCTAATAAAAATGTCTACTTAGATTTGAAGATAGCATTTCAAAGTTAATCCAGCCATTTATAAAGTAGAGCACAGGAGAGAGTTGAATGTAATTTACGAAATAAATAATATTTTCATTATATTATGTGTTTCAAAAAATATAATAGTACTAAATTTTAAAATTTTCATGCTGAATCAGTTATAATGATTCGATAAGTAAGTGAACATCGAAATAAATCATAATGCTTATACATATTGTGTTAAAAGTTTCAAGAATTTTGAGTAACCGTTTTCTATAATAAAGACCCCATTTGACTTTCAGTCCATTAAAACTCCATTTTACTTCCGATAATATGCTAGCTTTTATAATGTTATCAACAAATTCAATTCATTATTTTATTCAGTATTATCAATGACATACAATTCTAATACTCTATTTAAAAAGACGTATTTTTGATGATTAGTTGCAGCAATTTCCAAAGGATATCAGGCATACGCTACCTTCCAAATGCAAATGCTATTCCAATTGTAAAATAGGAAGGGGATCATCGGAATTTGTGGTATCGCATAAAATATTTAACTTGTTTGCCTCTTCACCTAAATCTAAACATGTTATTGGTTGAGATGTGAATATTTTTATGGTATATATTGCCCATTTAATTTATTACTTCCAGAGCCATTCAAAAAGAGCCTGCTTTGGCGAACAGATGGCGTTACTAAGACAAGTGCGTATCATTGTATGCTGCCACTTGTTGAACCACCACAAAACAAATTTGACGCTGATTTATAGGTTAGTTTTGATTAAGCAGACATTTGACGCCAAATCGGAATTTGATTACTACCGCGTAGAGTTATCGTCGTCGGTTTGAGTCGAGTTTTCCCCAACGGCGAGACTTGGATTCATCTTTTTACTACAAAAATCACGTAACAATCGAAACAGTGGGTTGCTACCGGTGAATCTGCACCAAAAAAAAAAAAAAAAAAAAAAGGCCAAAGATGGTCTCATCGGCTGGAAAATTTAGATTACGATTTTTGAGATTCGAAGGGCATCATATCCCGGATTTTTTAGAGAAGGAAAAACGATCAGTGAACAATACTGGAGTGAGTTAGCCCGTTCCAAATTCTCATTCCTGATGCCTCGATTCCCATTCCTAACACGGTACTTTTTGAACCATCTTCATGTAATAAAATAATTATAATATTTTATGTATTAAATATGAAGTATTAATTACGATTAGTTATATACTTTTTAAAAGAATTTGATTCCCCAATAATAGAATTTCCCTGATGGTCCAACAGTCATTCCAAAGGACGATAATATGATTGCATACTAAGTAGATAAATCTACCTAAGAGGCATCATGGCCAGATATACGAGGGTGGTTAAAAAAGTACTTGTATTTGAAGACAAATGACATCATTAAGGTAAATTATTACAATTATGTGCTGCCCTCTGTTGAATGGACCTAATATAAATTTGACAATCATTCATAAGTTAAATTTGATTTGATAGTCATTTGCTGCTCAATAAAAATCTGTTTGCTGCCACGTTGAGTTGTCATTGTTGACGTAAATGTATTCATGATGAAACACCAAAAATCAAGCAACAATGAAAGCAATGGGTTGTTTCCGGTGAATCTGCTTCAGAGAAGGCGAGAATGATCTCGTAAGTTAGGATGAATAATTTTTTAAGCGCAAAAAGCATCATGATCACGAATACGAGTAAGTGCGATTTCGGCAGCTGTATATTGAATCATGATGCATACTCTAAACAAACCGTTTTCGATGCACGAGCTTCATCTCTTGGATTCTCTAAGGATTTATTGAATGATCCTTGTAGAACACACTAGCCTTTCGGCACCTACTAAGAATGAAGATGTATTGCTCTTTTCTATTTAACGTTGTTTACTAATTTAATTTAGTTTTCTTCATGCATCTTCATTTTTAATATCTGTACATAGTAACATTTTAAGCGACTTCTTACATTAAGTAATTAGATTTTAATGAATTTAATATTTTAGCAATTAATTTATGCAGGCATGTCTAACATTTTTTTTATCGCAAAACCTTGATACGCTAATAAACTTTTTTTAAAAAAAAATCCATCATTTGGAATTAGATTTATAAAGACTCCACGATATGAATTGATTTTTTTTACCGTAAGTTTAGATTAATATGTCCCATGAGGAGACCGAGCCACAAAATTCCAACGAACGAATAATCCAGATCTTATTGTATCTACTTTCGATGAGGCCAACTGAGTTAAAGCGAGCTACATTGAATCAGATTTCTCTAAAACCAAAATTTGCTTTTACTAACTATATCCATTGATGAAAGACTATGCATCAACTACATTATTGCGCCAATAGCATTAAGCAAACATTTATCGATAAAAAGAAAGTTTAGGCAATTTCAGTTGTCAACCCTATTTTTTTTCAGTTATACTTATTTTTAAAATCAGTCATTTTAATATTGCATTAAAACGAAATGAATTTTTTTGTTGGCTTTCTAAGTTTCCGAAAAAAAATATATTAAAAAGAAGAAGAAGGAAAAATGGAGAAAAATGAGCAATCCTACAGGGAAAAGTCTTTTCGAAGTAAATCGGATAAGTTCAACAAATTCAGATACACTTGTGAAACTTTCTTAACTCAAGAAACAATACGAAGTTTCTGTATTGCAGAAAAAAAACAACAACCCGAAGCTGTTTGTGAAAGAGCCGGACCCTCCAATGTCTTTTACCTAAACACGATTTTGTGAAAGAACAAAAATCCATTAAAGGGAACCGTTCCTCCCCTGGGTGTAAGGTTGGAATGATGGCATAAAATTCTAGAATGCAAGAAGCTAAGATTTGAAACTCTCCAATATACGATTCCTGAAAGTGTTTTACACACCAGAAACAAACGGATGAGAGAGAGGTGGTAACAAAAAACTAAAAATATAAGGTGAACGCTAGAGTGAATCTTGTAGTACCGAAAAAGAAAAAAAAATCTTATGAGAAGATTGTGTGGACTATAAGGTAAAAAAAAATTCTCATTACCAGTTTCTAACTTCGTTTCAATAACTGATTTTTTTCTTTACGCCCATCACGGGTTCGCTTCTTTTCTTTCTTCTATACTTTTCGTTCAAGTTTCGGAAAGAGTCCGTTTTCTGAAGTGCATACGATGGAACTCAATGAAAACGAACGTAAAATAAATAACTTGAAAGAAAGTTGCAAGTGTGCAATGCTTCGAACGATCCTCTACACTACTCCCCCCCCCCCAACCCTCCAACTTTTCGCTTTCAAATAGAAATCCTTCAAGAATAGAATGATCCAAAGTGTGAATTTTTTACGACTTTTTTTAACTTCTTTTTCCCTCCTTTTCTTTTCTTTTCTTTTTTTTTTTTTTTTGCCTTAAGCGTGGATTGAACACTGTTAAATCTTTTCTTTTTTTCCCTGCTGCGCTACTTCGAGACAAGATTGAGAAGCAAAATATATAAAACCCCCGAAAGTGTTGTGTACTTTTCCAGAATATGTATTTACGAAATGTGCAAGTAGATATTTGCTCAACAAAAACACACCCCGAAAGAAATCACCCCTGCTTTAGGGCTGTTTCCAAATGAGACTTTTAAATTGGACCTCCATTTCTTCCAACGTTAGAGATGATATTCAATATACTTTCTATTCTTTTTCTCCTTTAAAGGAAATAGGAAAGAACAGTAGTTGTGAATGAAATTTGTATAGCGAGTCTATAAAATTCGAATTTCCGTTCATGTAATATTCAGTTTCTTGTTACTACATCAGAATATTCGAGAAGAGCAATATAGACAGCAAAGAAGATAAGGCAAGTGGAACTAGTGAAAAAAAAAACCCTACTTGAAATAAATGCCAGCATTTTCTACCTAACCAAACATTATAATACATAAGATTTCAATAATTTCTTTAGATGCTACAATTACTTTAGAATCTATCAATATTTTTAGTTAGAATCTATTAATAAATTTAATCTCAGAATAAATGTAACATCTAAATTCCTTCTGAATGATATCCATTCACCTACATGTTGGCAACATTCAGTTTCTTGTTACTACATCAGAATATTTGAGAAAACTAGTGAAAAAAAAACTAGTCAAATTATGGAACTGGTCAATGTAAAACGATGGAACTGGTCAATGTAAAGCGATGGAACTGGTCAATGTAAAGCGATGGAACTGGTCAAAAAAATTATTATTTAGTGACTGTGTTTCTTACCGAATAAATCACTACGACTTGTAAGATTTAGATTAATTTCCGTTTTAAGCAATAAGATTAATTCTATTTTTCAGTAAAATTAATCTTAATTCCTTCAGAATTTCATTTGTTTGTCTTTAGATTAGTATATGTGATTACTCTTTATCTAATGGTTGAAAAACTATCCATATTAGATACATTTTTTCAAAAGTTCTACTGTTGCCCTCACAAACTGACATTACTAAAATACATAAGAGGTAGTTAAAAAATAAAGTACCCATTACGGGAATGGGAAATTGGAATGAGGTAATTCAACTGTAATGTTATAGAACCCTCGATTTCCCTTTTGCTAGGAAGTCCACGAGAATTATTTCCTTCGCATCCGAAAAAAAAATGCCGCAGTAACTTTTCGGGTAGATGAACCCATCTTTGCCTCCTCTGGAGCAGATTCACAAGAAGTAACTTACTGTTTCGATCGTTGCTTGGTTTCTGGAATATAATGAAGAATCCAGGTCATATCGACGTTACAACTCAACGCGGTAGCTGTCAAAATTAATCCACGAATCGGCGTTAAAATTGTTTTAGAGCTGTTCAGCTGAGGACAGTACACAATGGTAACACCATCTTGCCTTAGCACTATAAACTATCATCAAAAACCGACATTTTTCGACAAATAGATTATTTGAATGATGTACTGAAGACAAAAATGACTAGCGCTAGTGAATAGGAAACAAATCATACTACATTACGACACAACAGGACGTTAACTACTTTGGTACATCAAATTTTGATTTGGTAACAAATGGTGCCGTAAGAACACTAATCTATGAACTAGTATCAAATCTGTTTTAACGCTGTTCAACATGTTTTCAGCGTTTCGTATATATTGCAGTATAAAAACTATATAAAAAGAATAATTAATATATAAATGAAATATGAATAGAATAGGCAAGTAGAAGTACCGAAGGGGAAGGGTATTATTGTAAAGTAAGGGGAAATTCGATTTTTTGTTAAATAGGAAGATAATTATTCAAGAAAAAACGTGTTAGTTCGAGGCCAATAACGAATGTATTATAGACCCAGGAAATATAATGTTATGTAGTAAACATTTTGGAAAAAAATTTGAAAATTATATTTTAGCAATTGTCAACTATATATTATTATTCTTAGTGAATAACAGCATTTGACATAATCGATTCAGAGATTTGAAGAGCAATGCTTTTCTAAATAATTATATTTCTATAAAAAATTGAAGATGCTTTTTCATCACTTATCAGCAAACTTATGCTTTGTTCTTTATAAGCCTTATCAGTTTATTCTAATAGGATTGCATATAATTGAAATTTTACGTTTATTTTCAGTCCATTTTCTTTTCAAACCTAACAAGCCAGAGAATTTTTACTAGACAGCAGTATTCCAATGAAAAAAAAAATTATTCCTAAAAATTAAAATCGATTATCTTTTGTTTCGAATAAGCTTTCATACTTTGCAATCATTCTTTGAAATTCTACAACCCTAAATCAGCTTCATTAACTGTTTTTGTTATCATAAGGCGAAGTATTAAGCAGCAATGTGCATCAAATTTAGATATTTTTCTTACCATTTTCACATTGTTAATCACATTTTTCCATATTTTTGTTTGATAATTTATTAGATCGTGACTAAAAGTATACTTTTTTTTAATAACTTATGAAACTGCTTTACAAATCATTGCTCTGCTAAGAAAAATATCTTCTTGAATTATCAATACGAATTTTTCATTTCAATTTTGTAGTTCAGTCAGTAGTTATACAACAACAAAGAGATGGTACAAATTGAATTGTTCTTCAATGGACAGTTATTTATTATAAAATTTTAATTCGGATTTTGAGATGAAATATTGCTTCTTTGAATTCCCTTTCCTACTTATTAAAACCACATTTAAAAATGGGAACTGAAGCACAAAATACTTTAATCAAATTTACTTTTAAGAAAAAAGAATAATAAATCTGATTGATGTAGAAAGATATACTGTTTTGTCAATTGCATTTATCTTGCTCAGAAGCAGTCAGTTGGAATTAATAGCATTTATGAATTTGGAAATGGTCCAAAAGAGATCACAAAAAAGAAGCCGATCTCACGTATTCGATAAAAACTTTCGATGCGAAACAATTTAGATTACGAAAAATAAATGAAATAGAAATGATGAATGCATCAAACTTATCGTTTTGCTCCTTTCCAAATTTTTTTCTCAATTACTATGTATTTTGTTTCTTCAAAATACTTTTTTTTTTTATTATTTTTACCGAAAAGGCTTGGCCGATGGAATATTAACAAATTTATGAATATTTGAAATGATATCGGAAAATGCATATTTTAGAAATATTTAAAGTTTTCATGATATTTTTATTCATAGTAAAACAATGAGAAAAAAAAGTTAAAAATAACACATTTCCTAATTAAATTTAAAATAATAACCTTATATGTTACTTAGATTTTTCTTCCATACTTAATTAAGTATATATATTCTTAAAATAAATATTCAAATTTTAGTTTCTTTTTTCAGAAATATCGAACGGAGCTGAAGAGGATGTATTTTAAAACAGTAAAAAACAAATCTAGATATTTAATACATTTATTCGATTTATGAAAAAAATTAGCAAGAATTATAAAGGCAATATATTAAATGATTTTACAATCGTTTTTGAATATGCAGTGGAAACTATTAATGATATTTTTTTTTCTATTGAAATTCAGTGATTGCAGAGAAATATTCATTTTTATGAAATACTCAAAATTGCAAAACTGTTTGTTAAGATTCTTCTGTTATCCAGCAAAAGAAAAGCTGAAAACTTATTTCTCTTACTGTTATGGAAATGATTTTAAAACGAAAGAATACTACACAATGGACTAGATGAAGATTACGGTCGAATAACAACTAAACTTTCCTTAAGAATCCTTATTTATTCCTCGCTATTCAAGAAATTCTAAAGAGATTGGGATAGAATTTCGATAAATATTTTCAACTGAATAACATAAATTTGTATTTACAAAAAATTTGCTTAACATAATTCGTGCCAATATGTTATAGTCTTTTTTCCATTTTTTCTTTGTTAACTTAATAAAAGTACAACGAATCTAATAAATTTTAATAATCATAATAAAATCTCGATTTATTATTAATCAATCGATATTTCCTTCGAAATTCTCCTCATTTAACGAAATTCTAGAAATCTCCTTCTATACCGAAAAACTGGTTATTTTAGGTAAAGGTACATAGTACAAATTTAAAGCAAGTATTTTTTTTATTCCATTTTCATAAAATCTCGAAAAAAAGTCCTCTCTATTCGAGAAAAGTGCTTCCTAGCAGATAGGACAAAGTTTAAGGGCAAAACAGATAACTTTGTTCGTAAAATGCATAGCCAAACCTGGAACTCAAATAGTATGCAATAGTTTAATATGTAAACAAAAAATAGAACAAGAACCATATTTTCTGGAATAGAGAGTAAATTAAGGATTAGAGGAGGAGGACGCTTCGGTATGATGTTACGCAATAATAATTGAAGTTGTATAGGACCAAATAACAGAATTTTTTTTTAAATATCATCTAAGCAAATAAAATACAGAACGTTCTTCTCTAAATTAAAGCCAATTTAAAATCTACATGTCAATATAAAATTGCTAGAGAATATTAAAAAATGATAACAGTATAATTATTTTGGGAAAATTTATGGTCATCATACAATCTCATTTCTAGAATTATTCGTTCATACTCAGAAACATTGCAAATACTGAAACCATAGTAATAAAAGGGATTGAAATAAATTCAATTTTCTATTGAATTAATTAATCATAATTATACCATGGAATTTTAAAAAATGCGAAGAATTTTTCCTCAACAAAAATTTCATGTGAAATTTTCAGTTATAGAGCTTAACAACATTTCTCTGAAAACTAATTTTCCTCTGGGAGCTTTTTACCCATTTTATAGACAATGTTACAAAAGTCCATTTAAAATTCATAAATTATTTACATTTTTAGAATAAATACACTTTTCGAAGTCTGAAAAGTTTACCTGAAATTGCTTTCGCAATTCATAAGGAACGCCATTCCTTAATTTACTCCCCTTTCTTCCACTATTTCAAAGGAATATATTCACCGAAACATAATGGTTTCAAAAGCAGCTCTGAATAAATCTTGCACCATTGTATGATTTGTCTGAAGTCGATAAAGGCTATTCGTAGTCGACGACTTTCAAGCAAATGCATTCTGTAACAAGTCACATAGACCCATTCCCTGTTTTCGTATGTATGTTTAAAGAGGATGCAAGAAACTGAAACATAAATGCATCTACATTTATCACCGGTTTGAATAAGAGTCGGAACAGTCGCAGAATATGTTTCGAATCCTGTCACGTAAAGAATATTACATTTGGGAAAGAAATAAACTGCTCAAGAACGTGGTTAGATCTGTTTCTTTCCACTTACAAGAGATGACAGAAGGTCTAAGTGTACTTGTACTCGACAAAAAGAAATAAAATTTGTTCCGTGCACATGAGACTCTTAAACATGCCTTTAAAAGTCCCAGTGCGCTTTAAATTTCATAGGACGCTCGTTTTTTCACTCGTAAATGTCACAGAAAAATATTCACCCTGGGTATTTAATAACGAAAAAAGAAATAGAAATGAAACGCAGAGTTTAAATTTCCTGTAATGCTTGCTAGGAATTAAGATTACACTCTCTTTTCGCCATTTCATACTTTAAAAATGAATTTAAGTATGTGTAAGAGCAAAACACACGTTTTTATCGCAGCAAAAGGAGTTCGCCATACAAAATTTGCTGAAAAGTAAAGTTGAACAAAGACGAGCAGTCCAAACTTACTGAAGATTTAGAAGTGTCATTTATTCAAATATTTAAATGACGTGAAATGGAATAAGACAGTATAACCAAAAGAAATGATATCATCGAAAAAAAAAATACGTAAATGTGTTCCACTACGCATAAAATGAAAAGAGAGCTGGCTGTTGCAACTGAAGTAATTGCTGCTAAGATCTCAGTTGTACTCTTCCCGGAATATGTCATTATATCAGATCAGAAAACTACACTCCTTTTGTCAAATTTAAGAGTAATTACGGTATGTGAGTAGGAAATTTTATTTGATGTATGGCTGAATTTTATTTAATAAATCTCAAATTATATTTTGATGCTTTATGAGTTTTACTTAACTGTCATGCATACAACGATTTCTTCTACTGCCATTTTAAGTTTAATTTCAACCGAGATTGGTATAAAAGAAAAGACATATGTTGGGTACAGACCGAATAAATTATAAATTCTATTAATTACACGGTGTTTCGTACCATTGTTATTGTTATTATGTAAAGTTGTCCAATGTCTGGAAAGTAAAGTAAAATAATTCAATATCTATTAATATTGTTCAAGTAATTATTCATTGTTCTTACTATTATAACAACTTGAAAGATGATTTAAAAAAACAGCCATTTTTAATTAAAACAATGAGTCAAATTCATATAAAATGGCAATATTAGTAGTATAATTAGGTATTTAAAAAGATAACGACATTATTCTAGATGACTATATAATTCTTTCTGGTTCTTACACACTTTATACACAGTTTAATTTATTCTCAGCTGATACCGTAGCAAAAATTGAAAATAAAAGCCATCTCTTAGAGTATGATGGCTGAACCAACAAATAATTATTCAAAAATTGATTATTCATTATGAAATTTGCGTAACATTTGCTACAAACTTATTTTGAAAATAATAATTTTTTCAATTTTGTGTCGTTAGCTCTTTTTATGAGAATTTTGAAAATGTAGTATATCAATTTGTAACAAGGGCAAGTCGTGATTTATTTCCCTTCAGCTAACATCTGGGATTTCTTTCTTATTTTATATTAAAGGTCCCATATTCTTTCCAAATACGAACGAGATGCAAGTTAAGTAATCTTTGGAAATGGAGTGAATAGATATAAGCAAGTCGTAGAAAATCAATAGAGAATTGATTTGAAATAATTAAAGTTACAGTAATAAACAGAATGTTAGGGTACACGGAAGGATTTTGATGAGTTATACAGATTTATTGAGATTAGGACTCAACGCGATCGGATCAATTGCAGAAGGTATTCGCTTTTTATTCTGGTAAGTGAATTCTTTGATAGATAACAAAAGTTGTTAGTACTTGCGGAAAGGATATTTATTAACTGTTAAGAGCATCCCCCCTATTTGAGAAGTAAATAAAAATACTTTGGATACAGTTGACTATTTTAATTAATTGGTATATGCTTGAATTTAAGTTGAAATTTAGATCTTGTGATTACCTTTCAGATGACACACGAGACGGGTAATAAGATGACGTTACAAATTAGAATTCGAATAGATTAACATCTTAAGAAAACCTTAAGAATATCCGTTCTGTTTGCATACTCAGATCTTAATCAAACTGTGCTGTAAATAATATGAAAATAACTATTTAGAGTTGAAAAATATAATTTTACTTTAATATGAGTTTCAGTTTTATGTAAACCATGCGGTGACCTATACAAAACGGAAACTCATATTAAAGTGAAATTATAGCAAAATCAGTCTTATTCGGTTTGAGAACTACGAGCTCCGAGTTCAAATACATGCAAAAAAAAAATCGTGTGAACAATGAGTCTATCGCAATTTAAAAGCAATTGAGCCTTAAGACTCTCTAATTGCATGAATTGAAAGTCAAAATTATCATTTGACCCGGAGAGAGAATAAATATGTTCATTACAAACATTCTCTTGCGTATGAGATGTAAATTAAGCAAAATTAAATCAAACACTCTTGCTAGGAACATGGAATCCTAAATGAAATTCTTTTTCAAATTGGCATGTAGTTTAAACAGTTTGAGTTTCTTGAGAGGCTCCAACTCCTTGTTCTGTTTTCATTCCATTTCGAGTTTATTTTTATACTGGCACACATTCTTTAGAGAGAAACTTAGTATAATGTTATAACATTGTGCCTAGGAATAACAAAATAATAAATAAATCTTCCTTTAAGGCTACACGGTACTCTTTTTCAAAAAATTTTTTTGGAGACAGTAATATTAAAAGTAATTTATGTATTGTTTTCATACTATATTATTTAACTGATTCTGAAAATAAAAAGTCAATTTAACTAGTCCTTATTTTAAAATTTAAAAAAATTTAAAAAGTTTGAAGTTTTTTTAAACCCTTATAAAATACACAATTTTTGAAATTTTTTAATTATTTTGAGTGATTTATATTTCATACATTATTGCAAACAAAAGTTAGTATGGATTTAAAAATCTGTTCCCTTGTTGATTTTTAATAATTATTTTTCTAGCTAAACCTGGAAAAAACAGGAAAATTTTTAAAATATTAACTTTAACATTTTTTAAAAAAATAACTAGGGATCCCAGATCTAAATCCATACTAACTTTTATAGAACACATATATCTCAGTATGTATAAAAAATTTCAAGACTCTATCTTGAACAGAAAAAAACCCTTAGGGATTAGAAAACACTTACATCTTCAAAAATAAAAGTCTGAGAAAAATGCATTTAAAGTTTTTAAAGGCATAAAACAAAAACTAATAATGCTTGCAAAGATCTAAATTTTTAATATATTATTTAACTACTTATATAATATATGAAAACACTACTTTAATTAAATATTATGGCAAATATTTTTATTTATTCAAAATATGTTATTGCAAAATATCGATATAGCATTTGTTACGATGACAGATAATTCAGCTTAAAGTTAACTTAATAATTTCACAAAAGTTTTAAAACACAATACACTTATAAAAAATAATAATGATATAAATAAAAGTTTAAAAAAAGTTAAAAACTACCAGGTTTGTACATAGCACCTAATTTTTTCTGAATTTTAAGTCGACGCAATTTAGCAAGTTTTATTTTTTTCTGCGCAACTTTAAAATTTGCAGATTTCCTTTTCTTTCTGAAATAGGTTCTCCTATAATGAGTAAAGTACACTAAATGTTCTGATGACAAACTTGTTACAAATTCAATTAGCATCCTGAAATGTTTTTAGAGCTTTTAATGTTCCAACAATAAATTCAGGTATTGCACTCGACATGGCAATCAACACGACTCCTAGAAGCTGTATTTTCTTTGGAATATTTGTCCCATATCATCGAATGTAATGCTTCATTAGAATTGTGTGTCAAACCTCTGACACATGTGCTTAATAATTCAGTTGATGTTAATCGCTGATAAATAGGCAAGATTTTGGGCAAATATTCTTCGTTGATTGTTATTTTTACCCAATCTTTGTGAATACCTGATTTTTTTCCACGTGCTAATGATAACTGGTAAAAACACCAAGAGTCAAAGAGCAAGATTGTGTCCCGGAAACTAATACTCTCAGATCTTTCCCATAATTTCACAGCTGCATTTACTTCCATTGCACTAGATGATCCGACATGTGTTGTACTACAAACATTTTGTTGTCCTTTGTACCAAATACGAAATTCAGCACTTTCTTCTCCAAGCTCAAATTTAGTCTGTTCACATTCTCCACGTCGCTTTGACATTACTTCGTAGTCTATCACAAAGCCAGTCAGAAAGTCGATAACATATCCTATTCCGATATTTGACGTTGACGTATGTCCTGTTGTCAACCAGCTTCCATCATATGACACTCCAATATCTTTATCATTCCTTGAGCCCTACGCCTCAATGACATCTTTACGAAAATCAAGCAACGACTGATTTGACCCAACGAGATGTCCAATCAGAACTTTTGGCTTATAATGTCTTTTAAAAGTTTTACTAGACATTATATTTCAATTCATATGCATGCAGAATTTTTCCAACGATGAGTAGCCAAGTCACAAACTTAACATACCTTGCACTAATCTCATATTTACATCAAATGGAACATTAAAAAATTGATGCTTGCTAACATTTGATATTTGATGTAATATAGCATCAATTAATTGTTATGAACATGTTTCACTCTAGGTTTGGTCACAATTAACACATACAACATTCACTTTATATGCAAATCTATTTCTTTGACCATAGCAAAGTTTTAAAGATACACTATGGCAAATATTGCTTACAAATATTCCAAAATTATCTGTAAACAAACATTCAGTATCCACTATAATGTAATTTGAAAGATACTTTTATATGTAGCAGAAGTATTCTGAAGTTTTGTAGTTATATCCACTAAAGCAGGTTTTTAGCATTGTCATTATCAGCAGTACTCCATCTCTTAGAAATGTTGATTCTCTTCTCAAGCTGCAAAAGTTTTGTCCTTGGCATTTTCTCAACAGAAAAAACTTCACTTAAACAATTTAAAATAGCTTTTAAGTTATATTAATAATATGCAGAATAAATATTGGTCTTGAGAAATACCTTTTCTTATCAATTTTGGCTAAGTAACTATAAGCACATCAAGAACTCAAAATATAAACAAACATAAATGATTTTAGTAGTGAAAGTTGAAGTTAATATCTACTTCTCTGCAAGTATCGATATTATTTAAAAAATATCAGTAATTAATTAAATTTAAGAATGGAAAAATGCTTTAAAATGAAACCGAAACTAACCACGCCCCCCTCAGCTGTCAAAAATAGTGACTGACAATGCTCAGAAAACTTCAAATATCTTAAAAACTAATTGGTTAATAGATCTAAAATTTGGGGCCAAGATTCCCAAATGTATGGGCTACAGGAAAATGCAAAAAATTTTTTTTCGATAAATTTGTCATTTTTAGGGTACTGTGTAGCCTTAAAACTTAGTAAATTGTTATATAAAAAAAAGATGGGTACATTTAACTTATTAATTGATGATGGTAACAGACAATTGAGTTGAATGGCTAAGAACCAGAGGTGGCTTCCATGTGACAAAGTGTAATAACATTCTAGATTTCAGAAAAATTGTAAAAATTGTTTGGCTAAAAGAAGGGTCCGGAAATAGAGAAGGATCGCTAGGATACATGGGGAGCACGTCATCCTTGCCTACCAAAGAAAGTAAACCCCGTGGGAAAGGATAACTTAGAAGCCTCGAGGGAGAGAGAGAGATGTCAGTGCTTGATTATGCCCCGTTAACATGAGAACTTTAAGCCTTGCCAGATTTAACGAGTATCAGACCCTTTACAAGATGAACCTTTAGTGAAATCAAGAGTTTTGACTCAGAATGAGACATACTCAGGTATACTGCTGATAGTTTTGATAGGTTTTTCAAATGTTGTAATAAACTTACACAAAAATACTGTACTATACCAGAGTACAAAACTTAAGTAAGAAATGCATTTTTCCCCATGCAACCATGGAATTGTTGAAATTGGTTTTGTGTTACCAGTACAGTGAAAAAGCAGCTCTGTAAAAAAGCGATACTTATGCAAATGTCAGAACTAAGATAACAGAGAGAATGTCACGACGAGCAAACGTGTGAAATACGCGCTCAGTCAAAAGTAACGTAAAAAGAAAGAACAAGGAGCATTTTTAGACATTCCCTGCAAGTGATTGTGTAAAACCATATGTTCATAATGACTACAAGAAATGAAAATAATGCTCTTATACGTGATAGAATGATCAGCAAGTTTCAAGAGAGGCGTAGTTAGACTAGTGTTGAACAAGAGTTTGGAATTGATAAAAGTATAGTTGTAAAAGCTTAGAATGTCTTCGAAATGGCATACACAGTTGTAATAATGGTTGGAGGTGGTCGGCCGAAAAAAACAATGGCAAGTAATGACCAGTATCGCGTTCTGTAGGCAAAAAAAGAATATCCGAATTGGACATCTGGCAACCTTGCTTAGAAGTTGCATACGGCAACCTGACGGCAGGTATCACTGTTTAATGTGGCTAGACATCTGCATAAAGTTAACCTATGCTACCCGTCGTCCTGAACGCCATATACGGTATACGGCATCAATAACATAAAGACTATTACAGTGGTGTCAATAACACAAAGACTGGACATCTCATCAATGGAGTCACGTTCTGTTGAATGTTGAGTCGCTTCAGTTTGAGCAACAAATACCAGCGCCAGTTGACAGGGAGGGAGGTAGGGACACGGTTTTATCCCACTAACATCGGGGAAAGAGACCATTGGAGTGGACATGAAGTGCATGCGTGAGATGCATTATGTTGAAATTACAAACGGAGTTCCATATTTTCGACAGCGTCTCATTTGCCGGAGACCGTTAATGTGATAAATTTATCCTCCATACGTGCATCTATTCCGAGGTGCCATTGGTCTAGACTTTATTTTTGTGGACGACAATGCATGTCCTCACAGGACTTCTTCTGTTGAAGAGCTTCTAGAAAGCAAGGATATCTACAAATAATAATAGCCAACGCGCTCCTCTCATTTAAATTCCAACGAACATGTGGGGAAAAACCTGGCATCAAGATTTTATTCAGCTGAAAACACCAGACAATCGAAACAGATGCTTCTTGAAGAGTGACAAATTTTACCTCAAGAGTTGTTAGATAATTTGGTATTGAGTATGAACGGACGGTGTCACGCAACATTGCAGTTAGGGGAGGTAACATCCTTTATTGAGGGATTTTGCTTTGCTGTTCTTCTTCAGAGCCAGACAATATTTTTATTAACGTCATTCTGTCCACGAAGCCTTTGTCTGCTTTGTTCCATAATGTATGCGTACAATACATTTTTTGGGTACTATACCTTCATCAATCTTTAAGTTCTATATTGTGCCTCTGTAGGGTGAATTTCAAGTCGCCTAACTGATATTTTCGGAATTATGGCACAATATAGAAAATTGCTTAAGTTTTTCATACTAGTCTTTATATTGATAACATGTTAATAGGATATACAGGATTTATATTACGTATTTTCATCAAAATCGAATTAAATTCTATACTGCATAATTTAGCGTATGTCTGAACTTATTTCCAGGTATAAAATAAAAACTGAAAGACTTAAAAATGGCTGTAGAAAAAAGTAAAACCTCTAAAGAGTTTCCTCAAATACATCATTTAATCATTTTTTATTTATACGCAATACATTCCCGTAATGGTGCAATAACTATTTCTTTTAGTAAAGACCAAATATCTTAAAATGTTTCGATATGTATAAGGATTTATATATATGGATTAACGTGGGGATTTTCTAAATATCCTTCTTAAAAATAAAAAAGCACTTTATAGACCTACATTCGAGTAGAACTCTTAAAATACACAACATTCTTAAAAGCCTTTTAAAATAAGGAGTAAGAGTTTTAATGCATTTATAACCACATACTATAGTTTACTTGGTTGCCTTCAGAAATATGGTTTCACCGATAAACTGATAATAAACAGAAAAATTTCCTGCAACTGACTAGTTTTGTTTTCTGTTGTAAAGAAAAAGTATTTTTGAATATATCTTGTAATTTATTGCTCAAAATTTTATAAAATGTGTTAACTCTTATTGTACATGATCTCAAGTTGTTATTTTTGAAAGTATTTTGTTAAATATAATTTAAAATATTTTTCTGTTAAGTGCATTCTAAAATGTCTTAATAATTAAGTTTGTGTTACTGATTGAGACTTCAATTTAATTTCACATAAATAATCCTTAAAATATTTTGTGAGCAAAAAAAAAAAGCAATTACACGTGAAGGAAACTAATTTTAGGTAATGTAAGGATAATAAAGTTTATAAGAATTGCAGAAGTTGACATTATATATTCATTTAACTCCTTTTATAAATCATAGGATTTGATTGTGTTTGTTAACGCCACATTTAGAAAGAACATAAGGGCTATTGGAGACGGAAGTCATCATTTTGAGCCTCTGTCAAATAACGAGGATACATGAGCTGATACTTCTTTCTTCAAATTTCCACACCATACCAGGGGTAGGACTTGGAATCTCGATCAGATATAACTTGCATTAGCCCAGCTGTATAGAGGTTTTTATTGGCCTCGATGCTCGATTCCACGACTCGACGAAAACAATACCAGGCGCGAGACCATACCCATTAATCTTCCATTGTCATTTTGTTATGCTCAAGCAAATATATCTAAATATTTAAAGAAAACTACATATATTTTATAAATTAACAGCAATTAAATTTAAAATTTAATGATTTGTTCTCAAATATGTTTGAATGTATGATATCAAATGCATAGCAAAGTATAATCTTTCAAAAAATTGTTCATAGAAATGAAGTAATTATTCTCTAAGTATTATAGCTTTTGATAACAAAAAACTAACCTTTATAAACATAAATATAAAATCTGAGAAACTAATTCGAGAAAAAATGATTGATAATGAGGCATTTAATTATAATGATCTTGCATCTTTCGAGGAAAAAAAATCTTTGCTATTAATAGTTATTATCTAGTTTAAAAACTCAAATATCGATTAAAATCATATTAATTAAGTTTAAGGGTTCTCGTTGAGTGATAAAGTAATTAATAAAATTAATTAGAAAAGTAAGAAGTTGCAACAAAATCTAAAACAGTATTAAAATGTCAGAACAAATTCATCTGAAATACACCATGAAAGTATATATTCCCCATTTTATTTTTCTGGTATAGCTTTTTTTCCCATCTTTTTCTGATATCTATTTATTTTTATTTTTGTTTAAATTGTATTTTTTTTTTCTAATTATTTTCTTTATAAAACCTGCTCATTTGCCCCACATTATTTGGATAGGTTTTTACCTACTTTGAGAAAAAAAATTTAACCTCATTTGGCACAAAACTGAAACATTAAAATTAAAATATATTTCAGTTATAAGATGCCACACTTAAATTAAAACATTATAATTTAACTGTTATCGGAAAAAAGAAATGTTTTCCCAAAAACTTTTAAAAGAATCTAGGTATATCAAAAGGGAATAGGGAGTTTCAAAAGTCAAGAGAGTTTACAGGACTTGGGACTTCGTGCAGATTTAACTTGCAACAGCCTCGCTGTGCAGTGAGTTTTTAGTGGCATTAAGGCTCAAATCCATGACTCGGGCAAAAACAATGTTGGCCGTGAGTATGCGACCACATGGAATAGCATGAAGATCGAAGATTATAACAATCACCAAAATGACTTCGTTATTGTCACAAAGACCATATTTGGCCAAGTTGAGTCAAACATTAGTTAATTTACGAAAAAACAGGTACCTCTAATCTAGACAAAACTCTATGAATACAAAAAAAGGAAGAAGCGGGTGGTAAAATTATCACAAACGGCGACGTTATTGATATCATTGACATCTGACAGTAAATCTTTATAATTTTTTTTATTGTAACTGTTATTGTTATTCAGTGGATTCAGGACTGAATTCCATTACTCAAATCAATCATCATCAATCATGAAACTGATCTCCGTGGCTACTGAAGTAATGCGATTCGAGTAAATTGAGAATATTAAAAAATCATTATTTTCAAGATTGAATCTTTCAAAGAAGTCTAAGCATTGATAATGCAGGGGGGAAATAAAAACTCATTTTTAGCGATCTTTAATTAATATAAAAAAAAATTTAATTTCTTTAAGCCACACAACTGCGTTTTTAATTTTTTTAAATTATATCTTTTCTTACTTCCACCGATAGTTTATAAGAGTTAATTTTCAAATTTATTTCATAAATATTAATTATCAATTTTTTTTTGTTTTTCAGCGAAATATAAATTTCGGAGGTTTGATAACAAACACTATCACATTGTACTTTGTAACTTGAAATGATACAATTAATGAAGATTTATATAATACTATGATAAAGATATGCACTTGCAAAACAATTATACATAATTATAAATTTTCAATCACACAGAGAAAATTTTATTTGCCTATATGAAAATAAGCGCTGAGAAGCGACAAAATTAGATTTGAATATCTATGAAGCTCTTTTTTATTCGTTGGTTTGAATAGCAAAAATACAGCGTTGTAAATATTTAGAGATTTATTTCAAAGGCAAATAAATTTCAACGTGTTTTTTTCTGTTTCTAGTTTTCTAAACATTTATTCTAAGCATTTGTTTTACATTGCCTTATTACATGCTGTTAAAAGATTCATAATTTATGAGCTACTAGAGTACTCGAGATTTATTTTTCTTAAAAATGATAAATACATAAATTGATAATTTCTGAAAATTTTTTTTTAGAATATATAACAAAATAAGTATAAAAAACCGATTAATCTATTTAAGGGAACTTAATATTTTCAACATCTTACTACGTGAAAATGCAATATTTACCAAAAATTGAGTAATATATCTGAACAGTTTGTTATGAAAAGTGCTTTTTTTATGCATGACAGAAATATTTAAGTACATATTTTTAATGTATGACAGAAAAAAAAAATTTTTTTCAGTTTAAATTTTTCTACATATTGTTTTTATCGCCAATTCTTTTTTTTAAAGCTGAACCGCTTCCAATGAATACATATTGAGTCAAAAAATTTTCAGAATGGTCTATAAAATTAAATAGAGACAAGAATATATATATATATATATATATATATATATATATATATATATATATATATATATATATATATATATATATATATATATATATATATATATATATATATAACTATTTGCTTTAGTTTTTTATTCATAAAATAAATATTTTCAAAAAATTTGTTACAATGATTTAAGAATAATTCGAATGTTTATCCCAGGTCACTTCTCAGAAATGCCTGCAAGAAAAGTGTTGTTAGTACGGTCAAAATATCACACGCAAAGGAATGTCTTCTGTGGTCCATTTTCTGTCTTCTGTCCATTCCCTCTCAACCGTTTGCCACAGTTCGTCTTCTGATCGGGGCAGTGGAAACCTACGCTAACAATGTTTAATAACGTCCCGAGCAATCATTTATTTGATTGTTGAGTAATACGGGAAGACATGTGGTCAGGAAAGTAGCCAGGAATCTTGAAGAGCATGTTGGATGATGCGTGCCGTGTGCTGTTTGACATTAATCTCCTTATGGATGGCATTCGGCATCCCCTGAAGAAAGATTACTGTTACCGGATAGAGGGCGTCATCCACGTATCATAAGGACGTCATAATGCAAAAAATACGGACTAGTAGTGATCTGCAAACATAGGAGATCACACTCCAAGCAATGAAACCAAATTGTTGAAGGATATAACATTCCACAGTAGAGGTCATGTTGGACTTGACACGAGTTCTCTACCAGACTCGTACATGGCGGTTGTCATTTCTTAATAAAATGCCTGATTCATCTGAAAATACCACATGATGCCACTCCAAAATAAATATGGCTCTATCCCAACTCCATCTCAAGTGACAGAGCTGTGTTCTTGATTCAATGACAGCCTTCTTAAAGAACGCCATGAATGTCGACACCCGGATGCTAATCAAAGAACATTGGTCCTGCTCGATGTGCTAGTAGAAAGGATGTTCTGCACTTGCCTCAAAATGTCGACAAAAAGGGTCGATGGACTCTCTAGCGCAAGGCTGTTGGATGCATCTGCCTACTTGTGTCAATGTCACTTTGGCAATACGGTCATCCCCGGAACATACCACTCTACAATTTTGCAACCATATTTGCCGCTGCCGGTGTAAGGTGGACGCGTGTAGGTGCCCAACCTGCCCTTCTCAGTCCGATCATCATGCCCCTAGTGTACTCACTTGTCTGTTAGAAGTTCCTCGACCTTTGGCGTATTGGCATTCTCATTACTAAACTTTTCCACTGAGACAGAAAAAAGAAAAAAAAAAAGATTTGCAAATAGATTATTCTCGCCGAAGATGCAAAACTGCTATTGTCAATTCTACAGTTCCTTTTCTTTAGATCTCGCTTATCCTGTCTCAGAATGCAATGCACTTCGTATCATTTGCATAACTCAGTGCACTGGAACTACCTTGCTATTTCCAATTTTTTCTGAATATGCATTTATGGTATTGTTTTTTCACTATCATATAGAGAATATATATATATATTCTCATAAATGTACACTCACATGTATATTACTGCTAGTCAAAGGTACTACGTTGCATGTGTGAGTTAATTTTTTTTGAGGAAAGCTTCATTATGCATTTGAAATGTATCACACCTCTTACTTAATAATGATGAAGCTGCAGTAGCTTAGTGGTTATGGTCTCAGACACGTGGCCGGCACTATTTACATCGAGTCGTGGGTCGAGTCCTGATACCTTTAAAGACCCACCACGTTGAGGGACTGATACGTTTTAAATCTGTCTAGGTCCCATGTTCTTCTCCTGGCGCGGTGAGGAAGTTTGGAGAGAAAGATTCCAGCATAAGTGTCGTCTTTGTCACTTGACCGTGGTTCAAAATTACGAAGTCCATTGTCAGTTGTTCACGTGTTGCTTCTTATTACGACGTAAATGAACAATCAAAATGAATACACAATAATAATAATAATAATAATGTAGTTGACTTTAAAGTGAAATCTATTCAATAACAAATAAAAATATTTTCTAGACTTGGATGAAATGCCATTGAAAAGGATAATAACATAAAATGGATTGGAAAAATAGTTAAAGAAATAAACCAATGACATTTCCATTTTTTCTGTAAACCGTCTAGTACTAAAAAACATCGAGAAGGAAGAAAATTCAGAAATTTTTTTGGGGGATTTTCGAAATTAAAATTGCCTCATCTACAGTATTTTAGAGTTGTTAATAATTTAACCCTATTTTAACCAGCTCTTGGATTTCTAATTAAAATTAAAATTAAAATGAAATACTTCAACAACTGATAAGTAAAAAAAAAGGGGAATAATGGTTAATTTTTTATGCGATTTTTATCTTAATCCAATAAAAACTTTAATAATTAAATTCTAAAATAAATTAACTTCTGGTAAAATTGAGTATTTTAAAGAAAATTATTAATATTATTTTTATTATTATATTATATATTATATATTATATTATATATATATATATATATATATATATATATATATATATATATATATATATATATATATATATATATATATAATAATAATAATAATAATTATTATTATTAAATATACCAACAACATCACACAACACATCACATCACTGGAACTTTAAGTATGCTTCAATCCACACATATACTCTAGTAGGTGTAGCAGAATTACAGAAAATAGTTTTGGAAATATTTTTTTAGAATATAAAATTCCATGAATGAGTCAAAATCCGTTTAAATTAAAAAATATTTTTCTTCGCAAGTAGTTTTAACCAAAATTGTTCTGTTTATTTACATATGCTTCTACTTAAATGACGTTCAAAGGAATGCGGAAAACTTTGCTAAATTGATTCCAAAGTAAATATTTTTGAATAAGAAATATCTTTCTTTACATTTCCATCAAGTTCTGAACAGTCAGAAATAATTTGAAAATACGAGTAGATAGACACATGCAAGACCAGCAATATTTTTTAAATGAACTGCATAGCACATTCATTGATTAAAATAGTGATAAAATAATTTTGTGTTCACTTGTACATATAATAACAGTGCTTGAATATTTACGTAGTTCTTAAAATTTATTTTAATATTCAGCTGGTAATAAAAAGTGAGGTTTATTTAATTATCTTCATATTATTTTTCAAACTACAAGAAAAATGAAAAGAGCTATATCACAGAAAATTGAAGCAAAGTATGTCCTAAAAATGCTTAGAGCAATAAATTTTCAAAAACAAAATGTGTTTTCTATCACTAATAATTTAAGCTAAGTTGATATTTTAATATTTGATCGGTGCATCATTTTTGATAACAAGTCTTAAGAAAAGGTATATTTCATATCATCGAATTATAAGAAATACTAAATGATTTATGTCCTTGTTTTCTTCTTTATAGATAATTTTGCAACTGTAAATTTATAAGTAGATTTTATTTTCTTTAGTTTGTATAATTTCCATAAAATGATTTTCAAAACAAACCTTGTAATTTTGAATCACGTTCAAAGAACAACCATCAAACTTCATGACCAGGTTATATGAGAATTTTCCAGGACCAATTCCAGTTAAATGAAGCAAATTTATATAATCATTCCGTAATGTTTTTCTTGTAGGGACCTCACAACTGAAACCTAGGAAGGAACCTAGGTAGAAGTTTAAGACACGAAATTATTTGTTTAACCGAAAAACAGTTGAATTATATTAAATTATTGTTTCCAATATTCCACAAATGGGAAAAAAATGTAACGGACTTTTAGTGAAGAATCTTGTAGCTGAAAAACGAACTAGCTAGGAAAGCGAAGCCGTTATCTAGCGGCTGCAATATTGCGGTGAATGATGTCATTAATCTTCCTCATCAAGACTTTCCAAAGATACCATTTCCTACCTGTTGATTAACGTTTCTCTCACATTCATTGCTTTTGCAGAAACCACTCTTTCTGGTTACATAGAAAACGTTTTAGTGGGCTATCCACTACAATAATGCGGCCACCATATAACGACTCCGTTTTCATATGGAACTATATCTTGAGCGATGAAAATGACTCTTCATAGGATATCTCATTCACCAAATCTCCACACCAGATTGTACAAAACATTTAGAGACCCATTCAATTAAGTACAGCCGATTTAATCTCCGTACCACTATCATTGCAGTGATTGTTTAACACGAGCAATAATTTGACTTAATTTTAAGAAGAATCGAAATTATTTTCTTCTAACCGAAAAATAGTTAAATTGTTTTGAATTACTGCTTCCAGAATCCCACGAATAGGAAAGAACATAATGTTTCTGTGGGTAAAGAATGGTGATGGTGATGAGATGTCATCGAAAGTATCAAAGGAACGAAAAACGTAACATTATATAGATGTGATTACTTCGGTGTAAAAGCTTACAGGCACAGAAAGTCATCTACTCACGTAATGATTTCGTCGATCCTCAGAACACGACATTTCGATCAACTGGAAATTTAACTCCACAAAATTAATCTTCTTTAAGCGCACTGCTTCGAAATAAACATCCCGCTTTCAGATCAGAAATAAAAATCCTGACTAAAAGCTTTCTCCATTCCCTTTCGTCATATTTTGGAATCTCTAAAATATTTATCGGAGCTTTAGAAGTTGTTCAGCCATTACTGTAGAAGAAACTACTTCCTGTGTTACAAGATAATGATCCAGTTAAATATTTTTGTATTTATTACGGCTTGTTTCAAAATATCGGATAGCGCACGAGAGATTTAAATCTTAGCTTGTAAACAAGATCGCGCAAATTCCTTTCGTAGGGAAGTTCTGTTTTGTCATTAGAAAGATTTAATGATTTCGGAAAGCTACATTAAGCCGTTTAACATCAAGCAACTGCGATTGGTAAGGGGGATTTTGATTATTTCTTCGTTGCACACTGCGTTTGAAGTCCCGTTTTCTTGAATGTTAAATTCTGCACTCTTTTAAAAATTAATGAGGGTGATGCTTAAAGATTGTTTACATCTCTTGATCAGTGAAAGGAAGAAATAAAATAAATAAAAAATAGTAGGTATATACTTGTTTGTTCAGCAGAATGTTTTGGGGTACGCAATTTCTGAACATTCAAAATTATTTTTGTGGAGGAAAAAAAAAACCATTAAAAGAAAAAAAATCAATTTTTCAAAACATGTTAATAAAAATATAACTTTTTTTTTGAAAATAGAATTCGTATAAGCATAACAATTTAAATAAATACAGATAGTTCAAATAGAGACAGTTCAAGTAAAGATAGATAGTTCAAACATACAGACAAAAGGTTCAAATAAAGATAGTTCAAATAAAAGTGGTTTGCTCAAATACAAATAGATGGTTCAAATAAAGGTACAACACTTTTACATTCAAATTCAATAAATATTAAATAACCAAAGGGAAAATCATACGAAAAATGAAAAAAAAAAAGCCTGCATAGGATATTCTTTTAACCTTTTGTTCAACTGAATATGCGTCTACATTGCATGAGAATCAGAATTCCAAGAAATGTTTCAATGAAAATTAAAAACGTTCAATTTTTCAAAGAGAATAATTTGATAAATAAGAGAGTAATGACTGTAAAAATTATTATTGTAAAAATTATTGATTTAGAAATTTTTAATTTTTATTTTTGCAAACTTAAATATCTATGAAAGGTTAGGAGATATTTCGCCATTTTTGACAATTAGTCGCGACATTCTGTTCAACAACTACAGCAACAGCAACAATAAAAAAATCAAAAGGAATTTTAGGAAAATGTTTAGCAAATCATCAACATATACCTATAATTCTACATATTCATCGTTATTTTGTTCCACTATGAAAACTAAATGGTGAAACCATATGAAGTTTTTAGATAAGAACTCTAATGAAAAATGCAGAAAAATTTAATTCCATTGTTAATAAACTGATTATTAATCAGATTTCAGTTTCCTTATTCAGTTATGATGAAATCAGAACCTTTCACCTTAAGCATTGAAATGGTGAACTATAACGTCGATGTTCGAGTCAGATTGCAGCTTAGATTCTCAATTTGTTGTACAGAATAATAGGATACAGTTCATTAAATATTACTAGACTTCTAAAACATATAAAGTAAAAGATACACACTCAGAGAGATACACACTCAGAGAGATACACACTCAGGTGCCGCTCTCGTCACTTGACAAAGACTAATAAATTAATAGTTAGATGAAAAAAGTCAGTAAAATAAATTTAGAGGCATTGACTCCAAACCAAACCATTCATGCAAACAACTTACATAAATTTTTTGTAAAAGAGCTGACATATAAGATGATAGAAAAAAAAATCGAATTCATATTCACGTCATCACATAGTTATGAATTCACTATACATAACTTAATTTATATGAAACAGATTCTTTTTAAAAACTGAAATCATACAATTTTTATATTTCATTTTTTTATAAGTAATATTTATTATTATTTACGCTTTCAAAAATTTCGATGCGATTGAATTGAATTGGTTTCGATTGTGATTTCCTCAAACCCATTGGAATCCCTTGTGTAAAAATTTAATAGCATTGTCAAACTAAACACATATAAACACTGGATTTTTTAAGCAATTATTACAATCCCCAAAGGAATTTAATGTTTGGATTTTGTTATGAAGGAAAATTAAAAGTATAACTTAGGTGAAATAACTTTCTCTAATAGCTCGTCAACATATATATGTTTGCACCACTAACGTGCAGCAATACAAGAGAAAAATTATACGTAATTTTTATTAAATGTAATTGCTTTAATAATATACTTAAAGCTAAAATATTTAATATACAGCACGTGGGAATGCAGAACGATATTCAAAGCAAAAAAAAAAAAAAAAAACCGTACAAAAACACGTTTAGTTTTATGCAATGTGCATCCCCGCAATACATTCTGAGCTAAAAATAAAACTTGAAATCTAGTCATTTCAGTAATTCAAGTAATTTGGTGTCTGAAAAGTTATTTTGTACAATTTAAACCATGCTAATTCATTCTATTCCCATCTGAATCATCTAATTTTCTCAAAACAACACAGAACAATGGGGTGAAATTTATTTCTTGGAACATTATCTAGCGAAATTTAAAATTCATGGAAAGACATCAGATTTTACTGTTTCATTTCTCTTGTTACTTATCACAAATTTACAAACTGACCGTTTTAAATGGAAATTAGGCATGCATCAACCAAATTTTCAATGGGCCAGATATGTTACAGTTAAATTACACAAGGAGGATTTAGCGATGAACACATAATTTTGCACTACTGTGAATTTTTTATGGTTTTCATTAACATTTATATCGAAAATGTATGAGATTGATTGCTTCCATTTACGTCATACTGACAAGTATCCCGAAAAGCTATTGGGACGGGACTTTAGTTGCACCAGGTCTCGACCCCCCGACTTGACTGAAACAACACAGACCATGAGCTAGCGACCATGATCATTTGGCTATCCCGGTTATGAAAATATACAAGAAGCTATCAGCAAGCGTCATCGCAATACAAAACCTCTTTTAATTCGTTCTATGATCGTTGGTGGAATTTTGAAATTAAGCTCACTAGATATGAATTACGCAAGCCTATTCATAAAAAATAACACTTTAAATAGCTAAGTAACGTATACAATGTATTACTCAGACTAATAAAATAAGTTAAACTTAGAAATAAACACGAAAATGATATCTGTTTTATAAATCAAACATAAGTTATTATTACTATAAGTGAACAATGAGAAAAAATAGGCAATAAATAAACGTTAAACATTTTAAAAATTCAGGAAAACCTAAGTTTCTTTTTTTTATTTATGTATAAAATTTTGAATTTACATGAGAAATTAGCAATGTATTACTTATTCATCCACTTTCTCTTTATTCATCCCCCGAAGTTGGCTGCTGCAAATACGATTGATAAAGTTTGTAGCCTATTTCTCGCTCTGGATTCTTAACCTAAGTGAATTCTAAGAAGTTGACTGAACACAGTTTATTACTTTCAAAGAGCTAAGAAATACGATTTTTTTTTTGAAAATGACCGAAAATGTTTTCTAAATTTGGAAGCTATTTTACCACTGCAGTATTACTTTCAGTCTAGAAATATATTATTTTATTCGTGTTGGTCTCTTGAAAACACCGACGGGAATATAAATTCCTTGATAAGTAACCCGATAGATACCTTAACGGCTTAGCTGTCTAAAAGCTTACAGGATGAGTTTTCTTTGGATCTTAATACTGAGCGTTTGAATCACCGCTGTCCGCCACGGGGTAAAAAATGGTCCATCAAAAGTGACAAAATAATATTCGTGTTAAATTCAGAGCACTAGATGTCAGCACAGATTAGAAATACTGCTTGTCTATACGAGCCTCCCCCAGATTCAAACATTCCTCTGTGTATCTAACTAAATCACCCACCAATAAATCACAACTAGGGATATACTAACCATGGTACATGCGTCAAATAGACCTACCTATTCTTGTAGAGACAGCCGATGACGTCAATGGAAATTATTCAAACGGTAATCAGTACAATCAGTTGCAGTAATGGCTGGAAAAATAGACTCTCTAAAATACATATCATTCAGAACGTCATTTTTTGTAGCACTACGGTAGTATGAAGGGAAAGTAAGCGGCGGCTGTCTTCAACAATAATAGGAATAAAAGTCTTTGATAATCAACACGACGAGGAATTCCATTTCAGAATGATTGTTTAAAACGTTTACAAAGGCGACAAGACGAGTTTTCTTAGGACTGAAAGACTGAGAGTTCGAATTGAAATTGAGAGTATCACCAAGGTTAATCGACCTCGTTCACCCCAAGGTGAAAAATTGTCCCTTAAAAGTAGTAAAAACATATTCTCACCGAAATATCTTAGTAATAAAAAAATGTGTTCAACTTCGTAATACAAGAGGAACAGGTAAGAAGTAACAAGAGGGGTATCGGCGACGGACTTCTCAATCTTGATCAACGATCAAGTGGCTAGAAAGACATCTGAGCTTGGAGACCACTCTCCTAGCTTCCAACTGAATGTAAGAACTTTGATCACCGACAGATTTTAACGTACATTACCTTCGCTAGACGGTGGGCTTTGATGGAATCCGGTCTTGAATATGATGCTCAGCAGAAATATTGCCGACTACGAGATCACCACAGTGATAACTTAGCTATCACGGACAAGAAAAATGATGGAGAAGTGATCTAAGCAATATGCTTTTTCTTATCTGATATCATTGATAAGAACTACTTCAGCAATGACGTGATACATTCATAAAGGATAACAAGTATTCGTATCTGGAGTGCTGATTCATTTAGCGTGGAGTTTGGTTATTAAGTCACACATTCAGGACTCAGGTTTAATTAAATTATTATAACCGTCTCGATCATAATATGTCATACAGTAAAACTTTAGCTTCGAGAATATAAATGACAGCATTTATATTACGTCACCACGTGAACACGATTTTAATTAATCTTTTATCTGCATCAGAGCATCACGTTCCAGACAGAAAAGTTTTTCAATAGAGCATTATTTTCATTTTACTGTTATACATTTAGTACCGAGAATCCATTGAGAGAGTAGAAAAGTTTTAAAAATGCACAGCCCCGCGAATAAATGAATCGACTTCATCTAATACAAAAATCTACTAAAAATCCCTCTTTTATCTGTCCATTGGGTGTAGTAGAAGAACCCTGACTCCGGAAATAGAAACCATAACAAACAAACAAAAAACAAAAGGCCAAAGTTTATTGCAGTTGGAACAATTTCTTTTTCTAGATGCAAGGGAAATGCTGATTTAAATTGATTAGTTTGAGCTGGTTCTGACTCTGGACCTACTTTTTCATTCTCCTCGTTGTTCGCTAAATTCGTTAATTTACGATAAAAAGAAAAAAGTAAAAGATCATGACTAAACACCGATTGAAGAAATAAATTTATGTTAAACTGTTTGAAAATACTTTTTTTTGCTCTTCTTTTTCGGTTTTAATCGTGCATATTTTTTAGACGTATTTGCAAACACTCGAGATGTCTGAAAGACGAAAGAGATAGCCTGAGAAAAACTTCAGATGTTATTGAATTTGTCATGTTATATATTTTTAGAGTTTTTTTGTCATTCTTTATGAAAAATAAGTTTATTTTTTAACTTAAAACATGTCTTTAGAGTGCTTAATACATCAGTCTTTTTCATCGTAGAAATTCTGAATGAAGAGTATGGATTTTTTTTTCAAATAGAAAAATAAATTTTCTCAAATTATGACGATAACAATGCACACTTGATGTTCAGTGTATTGTTAGATCGAAAATTTATGAAATAATTCCACCCTCCCATCCCCTGCGAAACAATGAAAAATAAATGTATTTTAGTCTTCTTTTGATTTCGAGCCCTATGGATAAATTTCAAATAAACCATTTTGAAAGGTTTTCCAGATAAATAATGTGAGATGAATATCTTAGAATTTTGTTAAAATGAAAGAATTGAATCTCACACCCACGCCACTTCTTTGAAAAAAAATATTTGTATAGTCTTCTATTTGAATCAAACTAATGCAAATATTAATGTTTCGAAAAACACACACCAATTATTTTTTATAAAGCTTAAAAAATTAATCTCTGAAGTGACTTCCTATGCTATTTTGTAATATTTAAATTATTCTTCTTATTAGTTTCTTTTTCATTATTGATCGATTATTTATTATAATTAATTAAATCTCGTGCTTATGATAGTTAACAGAAGACTAACATTAAAAATATCACGTTCAATGAGTACATTATTTATTTTTTATTTATTCACTTTTTTAAAAAAAATATTTTTATTATTTATTTTAAAAAATAGAATCATAATAATGTCTCCTCTTTGTACAGTAAAAAGTCACTAATTAGAAAAATCCAATTAAAATTATTTTGGCTTGAATGGTTATTAACGTTGATTTTAGAAGCAATGCGAGAGTTATTGGATCTCACAATTTTGCATCACTGTAAAGTGCAGAAGACGATATTTGAGTTGGCACTCCTTTTCTAAACTTCCCCACCACTCCAATGAAAGGATTTGAAGTCTCGATAGATAAATGTGCATGAACTCCGCTATGGTTTGTGCCTTTAATATCAAAAGGACTCGAATGGCCGACCCGAAGGAAACAACGCTGAACATAAGATCGCTCACATGTGCACTCAGTTTCTGTTGCCGTCAAGTGTTGCTGATTTATTTATTCAGTGTTTGTGTTATTGACGTTGTCCTTAGATGTAACGCGAGGGCTATAAGTGACGGATCTCCTAATTTTGAATCACAGTCAATTGACGATGATGTCATCTGAATTGGCAACATCCTCTTCGAATTTTTACACCACACTAATGGGAGGACTTATGACCTCGGTCAAATTTGAAGAAGACCATCACCCCTCTAAGACAGGAGAAAAATATTTCAGTTGATACCTTTTATTCTTCTAACTTTCACTTAATACTGCGCGAATGATTGTATAGGGAAATTATTTTACTCATGTTTAAGTTCATTTTGTTACTAAGTTTTATTTCAAAAGTAATAATTAATTTGTTACTTTCATCTTTATCCCCATTCCATTTTTCCATTATTTGAGATTTCAATATTTGATTTTTAGAGCTTAATTTCAAGCTCTTTCATGCTGATTGTGAGCAAATACAAATTAAAAGTTAACCTATATGCCAAAACTTATACATCAATAAAAAGATAAAGCCCATTTACGTTTTAATAAAACTGAAACACAGTGGAAATTCTTAGGTAAAAAAGGTAGAAAAGCTCTTGAGAAGTTGCTAAATAGTTTCGGAGATATTCTTTAAGAAGTGTACATCTCATTCGATCTTGTGTTAAAGATAATTCGACTAACTAAATCATCTATTAAAAAGAAGGAAAAAGGTGTTAAATGTTAACTCGTCTTATTTAAAATGAAAAATTATGCATTAACAAATCTTCACCGATAATAATGAAATATACGAATTCATTTACCCGAGAGTAACGATTTTTCTTTTGTAGTTTTCACGTATGAAGAATATTTGCTTACAAAAGTTTTTAGTCAAATCTTGAAAATGAAATGCGGCAGATCTAAAAGGAGTTTACTAAAGAATATCCCTTCTTTGAAAATTTACAATTATAAAACTGAAGAACTAGCAATTTTTTTGGACGAATTAAAATAAAAAATAACTTTAAAATTTATAAAATTATTAATTTCCCATGCGATAACATCTAGAAAATTAAACGATATCCAATTGATAGAACTTCCGGCGACTCTCTTCACCAACAACGCCAGAAATTAAAACACTATAATAACTAGTCCGAAAGAGACGTCTCTTAGATCTAGTTGATAAAGGCGCAGTAAAAACAGTGACTGGTCAAATTTTCTTCACTCCCAATGATCAAGAGTTCGAAACAACGCCGGAACTCCAAGGTTAACAATTCTAACATCTAAAGCAAGTGGTGACTTCGTACTTTAACACTAGATGGCAACACATCCTAGAACTGCTGTTCACGTATGCCCCCAACTTAAAAACACTTGTCTCTGTGTGTCTAAATCACATCTAGTGATACAACGGTTATGGCAAGCGTGTCAAAGATATCCGCCACTCAACTAGAGACAGCCAATGACGTAAAATGGAAACTGTTCTAAGCAAAACTCAATACAACAGGGTGAGGATGTAATCATATTCAGTAATGGGCTGGTAAAGCAACCTTTCATTCAGAATGTTTCTCTTCGTATCATCACGATGATATTAGAGGTGGAGTATTGCGGCTGTTCTTTGCAACAACAATACTAGAAACTAAAATACTTAAAAACTAACCTGACGGAGACGTCTCTTTTGGTCTGGTTGATAAAAACGCTGAAAAAAAAACCGACTGGACCGCTTTTCTTCTAGTTCAGCGTTCAAGAATTCAAAATAGCCGCGGTAACCAAGGTCAACTCTCTCCCCTCTATTGGGTCGAAAATCCTCTAAAACCGAAAACCAAACAACAATAAAAAGGGGAAGTTTCTGGAGAATCCCCTCCAAAGAGGACGAATATGGCCTCATCGATCGAATCTTCGGCATACGAAAAGTTCATGCCCATGGACTTCTTTGACAAAGGCGGAAAAAAAACGATTGAGGGACAGTACCACTGTAAGTTAGTCTATTCCTATTACCCATCCCTAATACATCATTTTCAATTGCTAACTAGGGAAGTTTTGAACTTCCCTAGTAGACGTTGTCCCCGAAAATGTATTCAGACTGTTATGTTTACTACAAACTGTCAGGTTTACTACAAACGTGTAATATTATTTTTAATAATTCTTTTGAAATATTTTAGGTTTTGATGTTTTTCAATGAATGAATTCAAAGTGTAAGCCCCTTTGAAACAAATATGTTTGAAATGCTAATATACATTTTTGAAACTTCCCAATATTATAACAAGATAATAGTTAAGAGATGTATTTGTATTTCATTTTGAAACGCAACAGTAAGTGGCTAAACGATAATTTTTAAATTTCGCAATGTGAACTCGGTTATTTCCTGGATAATTACTTATGAAAATTCATAAATAAATAACTTTTCGTTAAACGCATTAATGATTTCAATACTTTTTCTTTAGGAATTAAATACATTATTCTGATTTTCTGGTAGGTTTGTTAAGATATTTCTTAGTTAACTTTGAAGATACCGAAAAAAAAAAATAGATTACTTTGAGATTTGAATTCTCAACATCCAAGAAAAATTATAGGTAAATTGAACATGCGATTGGATTACTTAGAAACAGAAGTAATTTTCGAACACTATTTTATTATTATTCTCATTTAATATTTTTTACAGCATATTTTGAGAAATTTTACGCAACAAAAAATATGTATGCATGAGAAGTTATTCATAAGGTTTCATCAAATACTATATATTATTTGAACTACTTTCGGAGTCAAATAAAATGAAACACAGTTATTAGTGTGTTGAGAGAATTCTATGTATTCAATTCTCAGTTGATAATTTTGTTCATAAATAATTAACAAGAGTTTCACTTATAATAATAATGAATAAGACATTCAAAGATTAAAAATTTTTTGTTCTTAAATTATAATCTAGTGTGTGTTTCAAGGTTTAGTTTCAGCGTGAAAATCAAAATAGAGATACCAAATTTATAAAATAATGCTCACGTGTGAATTGAACAAAAAATACACACAATGCTAAATTTTTCTTATAATAAGTATAAATTCAAAATTTCAAAACTTTATTACAAGCATAAATAAGCATTCATTCAAACAAAAATCAAAAACAAAATGAAAGAAAAGAAATCCTGATATTTCTGTTCTACGTATAGTGAATGAAATCTCTACATTTATTTTAATTTCACAGACACAATTGACGATTATCATTTAAATTAGAATTCGATCATCTGACGTTATTTTCATATTATTTATGAGACAAACACGTAAAAAAAGAAAAAGAAAAGAAATGCGTGGCATTTTTAATGTTTCCGATCCATCTGTGACAGACATAATTTCAAAATTTCAAAATTTCAAAAATAATACATGTTTCTACCTATTAACTGCTTTAAGGATTCAACACAACGATCATAGATAATAATAACCTACAAATGAAAGCCCGGTTTAAAGAGAACATCACAAAAGATGTTTAATTCTTTTTATGGCACTTCTGATAAATGAACACAGCATTTTTCTAAAAAATAATTTACCAAATAATACTTATTTCTTCCACTTAATTGCTTCGAAAATTGATAACGAATACCGTTAATAATATTCCACAAATCAAGAACGCGATTTAAAGGGAAGAAAAATCAGAAGTGGCATTTTAATGGCACTTATGATAATAAATGGCTACTGCAGTTTGTGTGATTTTGCTCTGCAGATAATACTCATTTCTACCATTTAATTGCATTAGGAATTCGACGGCTGACATCATTGCAAATGGCTGACGAACGAAGAACCCAATTTAAAGTTCCCATCCATCGAACGGCCATGACCCATTTTCGAGAACAGTTGACACAGTCCTACTCGAACAGAACAGACCTCGAATGACAATAGAAAGAACAAAAGTGGACTAAAAGCCCAAAAATGAACGACGGAGGACCATTAGTGTCTGTGGCACTTTCCAATACACGTTTCCCGCCGAGAGAAAAACGTTCGATTTCTACAGCAAGTAGTGGAACGAGTATTTATCGTCTTCGTGATTTACAGCATAAAATGGCAGAGTAAAACACTCCCGAAGCTATAAATACCGGAGCTTATTTAAAATTTAACGTTTCTGCGAACGCAAAAGTATTATTTAGTGTCGTTGGTTTTGCGGGATGCGTTTTGTGTTTGTAATCCAACGCGTTTTGGCGGTGTGCGCGAACATATCATGGATTTATTGCGCTTGCCGCAGGCAGCATTTTTCATTTGTTGAAGTGCTTTATGGAAAACATGAAATTGGGAAAGTTTTAGTCGAATGTTTAGCGAGGGAAGAAATATGGTGTTAATGCTTTTTAAGAAAATTTTGTGTTTTGAAATCGGAATCTGATACTACATTTCGTAATTTTGAGCAATGTGTAATGGAATGAATCATTTTATACATTATATCTGAATCTTTTTTGTACAATTCATTTTATGGCAAATGTGAATTTTATACTTTTGCATCATGATAAGAAGGCATCGGAACACGCATGCTTTCGGAATTATATATTTAATTCGTATTAAATAGTATCAGTCTCCCCCCTCCCACCCCCGTTAAATATTATTTCCTACAGAAGTATTTAGTGACTCGGGATTTTACATTCGTGAAAGGCTAATAAACAAGTTGTAAATATTACTTATTAGTGTTACATCACTAGTATTAAATTCCGGCTGTGTTAAATTAGATGTCAATAAGTAGTTTTAGTAATTATCTTATTTACATATGCATGCGCAAAGGCAAGAAATAATAGTAAAAGTGGATTTTTTTTTAAAAAAAATAATATTACGCACAAAGATAAAGAATAAAAATACTGAAAGTAGAAATAATGAATACGAACATTGAATGTTTAGGTAATGAATAAAAATGTTTTACACACAGAGATAATGAATAAAAATTATATTAAACGTAGAAACTTATGTACATCATTTTCAGGGATTTCAAGAGTAAACATTAGCTATTTTTATTTAATTTTCCATAACGAAATGAAAAAGAAAAATTAATTTAAAATTTTACAAGTTTCTTAAGTTTAGCTAAAATTTGTATGCATGGTACAGTACCCTTAAATTTCCTGAATGAAAATCGTATGGGTTTTATTATGTAGAAGTTACTTTTATAATTTGCAATTTATCAACTTAAATTTTAACATTTTTTATCATACTTAAATGAAAAAAAAAAAAAAAAAAAAAAAAAAAAACAGATAAAAACATGATGTTTTCTGCAATTCAAACTTCTTATTAACTGTAATTATTTGTTCAAAGTATTAAATTTATGATGATAAATTTCTTTAAAAGTATTTAAGGAACGCCGAGACTCTATAAATTATGAGTTTTTTTTAAATTATGTAAATTCTGTGTCTGCTGCTGTTAGTAATTATTTAGAATCTGCCAGGAACGTTTTCAAAATTAAGTTTACCCTTAACAATGCCTTGATTCAATTTCATTCTTGAATAAGATGTACTTAAAAAGCTAAGTATACAACCTACAAATGTAAATACAATAATTGATTATTAATTTCCTATATATAATTATTAATGTACATAAATATGTTTTTCTTTTATAAATATATACATAAGTTTACAAATATCTCAACATTAATGTACGACTTTCACTGTTTTTAATTTTTAAAAAAGTGAGCACTTAAACTTTCTCGTAAAATAAGCTCATTTTCTTTAATCAAAACGTCTCAATTGTTTTACAACTTGTTCGGTTCCAAAGTACTAGAGGTATTGTCAAAATCGCACAAGATGAATTATATTTTTTTCAAAATTGAACCAAATAGTTTCACAACTTAAGAGATGAAGGAACAGTAAAGCTCATTATGAATAGGAACAATTAGGAATATTTTAACAATTTGAACAGAAAATAAGATTATGTAAGTCTCTTAATACTTTTATATGCCAAAAATTCACTATTTTACTGTTCGTCGTTTTCTAAATCATACGCGTGTAATCGCTACAATGGTACTCCTTCAAAAGAACTTACTTTCATTTCCCGAAGGGTTCACATGTGCAAATATTGAGGAAGGGGAGAATAAAATTAACTGCATTCTCAAACTTGGTTTCGAACGACGTTCTTGTATATATCGAGTGGGAAATTAATGCTTTCAATTGCATTGTTTTATAAAAATAGGCGATAATCTATTTTAGGAAATATTATACTTGAAAATAGAAAAAGAGAAATAGATAGAGAGAGAATAATACATTTCAGTAAATAATGCTTTTGAAAACAATAAGTTACCATTCAATTGTTTCCATAAAACGCCGTTCAATTCCAAGTTAGAAAATGCAGTTCGTTTTAATTTTTTGTTTTCTCCCCCCCCCCCCATTTTGCAAAGCCGATATCGGGAAATGAGCATGAGTTCGTTGGAAGAATTTAAATGAATAGAATAGAATAAATAATCTCCATATAAAATGAAGTAACTAAAAGTATAAACAATCATAAGAATTCGTTAATTTTTAACTTGTTATGTGAATATTCATTCGCTCAAATACATTCTATAGCCCCCACCCCCCCCGGAAAAAAAACGACGCACCGAAAAGGAAATGTCCGATTACGATAAAAATTGTTGGATATGCAGAACTTACATAGAAAAGCAAATGATTAAATATTCAGAACAATTGAATGATTCACTTCAGAATTTGGCCATTACAAACGGAGGAAGTCAATAAGGCGCTGATCCACATTTGGCATGGATGCAAGCTGTCACCCGGCGTGGCATACACTGATAAAGTTCTCGTACGGTGTCCTGCGGAATTTCGTGCTAAATGGTCTCCTGCTTTTGGGCTAAATCGTCAAAATTCCAGGATGGTTGCAATCGCCTTCCCATAACGTCCCATAATCAGAGAGAGATCCGGCAACCTATCTGGCCAAGGAAGTGTAGGGATAGCTAGCAGACACTTCATAGCAAAACGTGCCGTTTGCGGTAGGGAATTATCTTGCAGAAAAATAAGTTCTGGGTGTCACAAAAAGAATGGTAACACAACCGTTAGTATAATGTTGACTACGTACCGCTGTGCTGTCAGTGTGCCAGAAATGACTACCAAAGAGGTCGGTCAATCAAAGGAGATGACACCACAGACCATTACACCCTGTTGTGGACCTGCGTGGTGTGCGATAGTAAGAACAGGATCGGTACACTGCCCTAGACATTTCCAGACACGTCAGACACTAAAAGAATTAGATGATTTTTTTTATGAAGAAAGGATCCCAAGAAAATAAGATTGGGAGAAAAGAGCTTGAAATGTGCTCTTAAAGAATTTACAAGTATCGGAAGTAAAGAAAATTGAAAAACTCTAAACAACTAGTTTGATGATGGCGGTTGATTTAATGCTTGATTTATTGTTTACTAAAATGGTCTTAGAAGCAATACGTGGGCTGTTGACGAAGGATCTCGTAGTTTCAAACCTCGATCAAGTGAGGAGGAAGACACTTGAGATGTCACCTCAATATCCAAATTTCCACAACATGCCAATGGGAGGAATTTGAGTCTTGAAAGATTTAACATGTATCAGCTGCGGCTACACGGTGGGTCTTCAGGAGTGGAACCAAAACTCGATGAAAATAATGCCAGCAGGGTGGTACGGCGTAGTAGTACCAGGCTATCGAGGCCTTGATGATGGCAAATCAAATAACTGAGGCTTGTAACTTCTTAAGTTTTTAAATATATCCCAGGAATAAAATCCCAGCAATTTTGCCATAGTAGTGATATGAAGAATAATTCGATACAAATATGATTTAAAGATATAATTTTATTGAGACAGTTAAGTAAAACAATAAAACTTTTACGCATGAGTGAGATTATCAATGCTTCTTCCAGCACCCCTGTAACCAGCGCCCTTTAGAAAAAAATCGTAAGGTGTTTTTGAAGCAAGACAGTGAAAATCTGAGATGCCAGAGGAATTGCCAAATGATGTCCCTTTAATCGAATTTAGCGTGACATGTGACCATTGTCAGCGAAAAGCATTTTAATAAACACGAGGGAACAAAGAACATCTGCGTTACGTCATAAACTGCATGACCTTTTCATTAGCAGTACTGACAATATCATATACAATACCAAATGTGGTAATTTAGAAATTAAGAGAGAGATGTCTGTTGAGACATGAAAATGAATAGATTGACTAATTAGTTTTATTAATGTTGCACTAGAAACAACATGAGGGCTATAGTGGCGATAGACCTCGTAATTTTGAATCTCGTTCAAGTGAAGAGAATGACACTTAAGCTGGCTCCTTCCTTTCCTAACTTCCGTACCACACCAACGGGAGTACTTTGAGCCTCGACCGATTTAACGTGCATCAGCCCCGGCTACACGGTGGGTCTTTAGTAGCATCAAGGCTCGAACCTCCGACTCGACGAAAACCGCCAGCCGCTGGTCCGTGACCATGATCACTAGGCTACAACCCACTAAAACTGGATCGAAATTACAAAGTTTGTCCTCATTGGTGAATTATGAAATATATCATGATGTCCTAAAATAGAAATAATTTATAAATAAACAAACAAAAACTATAATATCTTTTGTTAAATTTGCTCATTAATATTATTAGTTTTACCAGCAAAGGAATAATCTAGTCATTTTAATTATTTTTAGACAAATTTTTCTCATTTATAACTTGAATGAAAAATTAAAAGAATTTATATTAGTTAGACATTACAATGATCAATCATATGACAATTACAAATCGAAAATTACAGTTTAATATATTTGTTGGATCTGAGCGAAATCGATTAGGAACTCATGAACTCATAAGTAATGGTTGAGTATATTGAATGAACACAGTCATTTCTACATCATTTGATCGACACTACTTAATAACGGATAGAATTATCACAGACGGGTTTTAAATTTGAAGCACAGCATGCACCTAACATTAAACTAATATATATACAATCAAATGTTCTGAATCTACTTAGATCTACTAACATTTCAATCAGGCAGAAATGATTTGTAGCTTTGTACCATGTACCAGATGTACCAGTCCACTAACTACCAGCTACACCAGAGTCTGAAAATTAATTATTTACTGAATGATCCAGAATATAATGAGACTGTTTGTAATCTGGGCTTGTTTACACTCATACTTGAGATTAAATTAATTGTAGGAATATCATATGATAGCTCCGTATTTAGGACATTGGTTGGTTGGTTTTGTATGTAAGAGTATGACAAATGTATTTGGTGAGGCGCATGAGGTGTGTTTACAGACTGAAAAGGCTTAGGAAGCGTATTTAATCTGTAATGAACATGAAATAATTTAAGAATGAATAGAATTCAAATAATTCTTTTTTAGTTCTGTAAGCAATTCATGACTTCAATATTTTTCCTAAAATGCTTTAAACGTTTAGAAAAACTTATTTTTTTGTTCACATGCTGAAAAGATTTCGAAAGCGTATTTAATAAGAATTGAACATTAAAAAATTTATAAGGATGAAAAGAATTAAAAGATTTTTTTTAGTTTAGTAAGCAATTCATATATTCAATACTTTCCTAAGAATGTCTTAAGCATTTTTTAAAAATGCTTTTTAGTTTACAGACTGAAAATATTTAAAAAGTATATTTAATCTGAATTGAACATGAAATAATTTAAGAATGAATAAAATTCACATAGTTCTTATTTTCAGTTCAGTATGTAATATTAATTTTTCAATACTTCTTTCTTAAAAACGCTTTTTTTCACTATACATTTGGCAATATTTTCTTAAATAAAATTATACATTCTCATTAAACATGCAAAGTTCTACATCAGCTTCAACACTGAAAAATTTATGTATAACTTTTATTTAGAGTAAAAGAATTTTTTACTACACTATAATGGCAAATGATGTTTCTATTCATTAATTAAGTGAATAAAAAAACTTTACCTAGTTTTCAGAATTTCTTAACCGATGATATATTGGTTAGAAATTATAACAATGAAAAATGTTCAAAAATGTTACTACACTTGTTCAATTTCGTCAACGTAACATTAAAAGTAAACAAATGATTCATAAAATTTAATTTTTTCTAATTCATTGTAAAGTTTTATTTAAATATTTTATTTCATTTTTAACATCAAACCATGAAAAAAATTTCTTCTACGTTATTATCTTACTGAGAGATACATTTCAAGTACCGATCGCTAATTTGGGATTTAATAAATATATAGAACTCGAATTGAATCATTCCATAGCTTTTCAGTTTTTGCAATACACGCCTTAATATTATTCTTAATTTAAATCATTAACAAATAATCTCAAAAAATTGTTGCGACAGATATATTTATGACTAAAATGTCTGAAATCTATCCAATACGTTATGACAAAAGTCACGAAAATTACTTAGATAATATTAACTTTTTTCTTCATTAAAAGTAGCCAATTCTCACTGGTATTCAAGTCCTATGAGACCCCTAAAGAGTCAATAAATTGTTCCTTAAACAACTGGGAAATGGAGAAAAATGTATGTTTGCATGTAAAAGGAATGAAAAGGAAAAATATTTAGATATTCTTTCACCGTTTACCAGAATTTCGCTTAAGTTTAGAGCTATGCAACGTATCATTAATTTTTTTTTCTCTTTTCTGTATATACGAAACATATTCAAAATGGACAGGTTTTGACGACAAATAGCAATACAAAAATGAAATAGTGTTGCTATTGTTTGCAGTCATCTCTTCAACGGAATCAAAACAAATTTCGCACTGATTCATTAGTTAGTTTTGATTGCTGTCTCGTCATATAGTTATGATTCCGCATCAAGCTGTCACCGTAAATGAGATCAAGATTCCCCATTACACACAGTCAAGCAACAATAAAGTTAGTGGATTATCATTAATAAATTTTCTCCATAAAAGGCAAAGACGTTCTAATTGGCCCCAAAAGTTATAAGATGTTTTTTTGAGAAGGGAGTTATCCTCTTAGACATTTCAGAAAAAGGAATAAGATCACTGGAGATTAGTATAGTAAGTAATAGTTCGTAGTTCCCATTCCTAATAATCCATTTTTCATCGCTAACGCGGGAATTTTTTGAACAGCCTCGTATATATGCAATGACATTCTTTAAAATTGAACTTTTTTTTCATGGAACACCGTTGAAAACTAAACTGCAAAAAGAACAGGCATCCATGAAACAGGTACAAAGTAAAATTATATTTCGAACAGATGTTACATTTCAGGAAATCAATCTGATTTTCTGCATCATTAACCTTCTCGAAATGTTAAGCAGAGAAACGTATAATTCCTTTGCTTCGTTCGGCCATTTCATAATACGATGTTTAACATTGTTCCCTCTTGTTACAAGAGCAAAGAACGAGAACTAAATGTAGTGACAAATTGCTGAATAATTCATCAAAAACGAACATGTAATCTGAAAGTAAAATATTTTTAGAATCTCGATGTGCTTTTATGAAAATTCATTAACATTCACCTCTCTGTGATTTTAAATTTATTCCATACCTACGTTTAACATATGTTTGTTATTTACTTGTCAGAAATATTTATGGCGACAAGCTATTGTACATGAATACAGCATTCTTAAGATCAGTTGGGTATAATTTAAATATCTGTTTATAGTTTTAGTATTTAGAAAGAAATATCAATAACGTTAAAGTGCAAATTAAAAAAACAATAAAGAAAGATGTTGAACTCATAATTTGTTAAAAAGAATTAAAAGAAAGGATATAGAAATGAGGAAATAAAAAAAAGTAGCAAAGTTTTTTTAAACTGAGGAATTAAAATTAAATTTAAGATATAGATCAAAACAACGTTTCGTTGTGCAATCGTTTGATAAATTTGGCAAAAAAAAAAAATTTCACCATTAATTCTATGAACTAATATATTTTCTTTATTTAATGTCGCACTATAATTGAAATTTAATATAATATGTAGAATTTACATTTACAATACATTTTATGAGTTATGCGAAATGCTGTTTTACTTAGGAGAGTATTTATAGTTTTATAAAAGTATACAATTAATGAATGGTTGGTCTTGAGAAAATTTAATGCGTGTGTATCAATTATTCTTTTTGTTAAAGTAAGAAACATAAACAGACGAAAATGACGATTGTTTGATAAAAGTAGATAAATGTATATAATGAAGACAGGAATAGATAAAATACTCAAATACATATTACTTATTTGCGTATCTCCAATAAGGCATAAAAAGGATCAATTTCTTACCTGAAACACAAAGAAAAAAAACATGAATATGAATTTCAGAATTACATTATTTTTTCATATGCATGTCACTAAAATATATAAATAAAAACGCAAATGAACACTCAAAGAAGTTCCTCACAAAATAATTCTCGTCTTTCGATTAAGTATTAAACAGCAAAAATCAAGAGCCATAAAGCCTTTAAGCATTGTTTTTAGGTAAAAAACTGCTGCAAATGCAAATGCCAAAAAAAAAAAAAAAAAAAAAAAACCTTACATTTTGACACTTTTAAAAATATTCATTTTGATTGTTGATGTTGATGATTGTTTGATTGTTGACTCTAGATTTGCTTAAATATCTTAATAAAAATCAGAATTATATTTGTATAAAAATGAGAAAAATTGATAACGTTTGTTTATTTAGATTACATTTCCTTCGTTTGAAATTCGTGGAATATATATATTAAGCACACATTTGCTTAATATTGAAAAAACAGTATCATTAAAATTAAAAATAAAGAAATTTAATGTTTAAATTAGGGTCTAATGTTAAGTGAAAATTATATAGCTTAGCAGCTTTTTTTGTAACATTCGATATGGCTAGCCTATGGTTACATTTAAAAGCTTACAAAAAGTGAAAAAATAATTTTAAAGAACCTAAGAATTATTACCAATATGAATGGATTTTAAATCGAAATAAGATCTGCATTTAATAAATAATATTATCTATCAATCCACTAGTTATTATAGGTTTCTCACTTATATACATATCTTCTTTATGTACATGCATTGTTATATAAATCACCAATAAAACACTAATTATTCTTAAATAACCCCACCCATATCAGATAATTTTTATATTGTTAAATTGACAAAAAATTTTTTATTCTAGTAAAAACATCTCTCCATCTAAATCATTTAATCTCTCTCTCTCGAATTAGAAATAATATCTATTTTAAAATTTAGCAAAATCGTACATATGCGGTTCTATCCTTTAAAAATATCTAAAATTCCTAAATTCCATAAGAGATATTAAAGCCAAAATTCAAAGAAAATTTTAAAGCGCCACGCCGAAACGTGCTATCAACCCCAAAAATACATTTTTGAAGATGACGCCGCCAAGTGACACTTCAACTCAACTCCTTTCCTCTCCTACCTCTATTAATGCAGTCACCGTAATCAGATAATGCTGCGTAGCACTATTTCAGAAATTTGCCGATACACACACACATTGAACTGCATCGGCACGAAATTAATTAGTGGCCGTCCTAATTGAATAGGTTACATAAAATGCTGGATGAAGGCAGTTTCGGGTAAATAACTACGGTTTCAACTCACTGCAATATGGGAGAAAATGCATGCCATAATCTTTTCCTATACAACCCGATCATTGGTGTGGGGACTTGGTATTAATCATTTAAAAACGCTTCTTAATGAATATTGGGTTCAAAGATGGGGAATAATCTTTTATAGTTCTTTAAGTCTTAGCCATGTACGATGGAGAGCTGCCTCCAAGTGAATGGCAGTTTTAATTACGGAATTTTAGAGTGTTGAATTGCGGTACATTAATATCGAAGCTCGTGTTGATTTAGGGGGACAGGGGTATATGTTGTTGTGAGAAAGGGGTATATGTTGTTGTGAGAAAGGGGTATATGTTGTTGTGAGAAAGGGTTATATGTTTGTAAAGGTGTATGTTAAGGAAAGTTATTTCAGACGGCTATATATTTTAACCATTTTTAATCTCTTTTATGAATATTTAGTGACAGCTTTCTGTTAACTGATAATTAAAATGGGTAATGGAAGTTGGACTTTTATTTGATTTTGTGATTTTAGAGTGTACATGTGTGTAGAATTTAACATAAATTTACTATACCAAAGTAAATCTTGAATATTTAAAGATTGCTTTAAATACTATGCAAAAATTATAAGGCTGATAAAAAGGAATTATTCACTTACTTTTGTGTAGAATTACAATTTTTTAAACTACAAATGATAGCGACTGATTTTGATTTTTAAACTCAAAATATCTAGAGCATGTTGTTAAAAAACATTTACGGTATAAAAGAGAATTTCATTCAAATTAATATTTCTTTCTTTAGTGTAATTAATGTTGTATGTTATTAACTAAAGTTTAGTGTTATTATTATTATTAATGTGGTTGAGAGTTAGTATTATTGTTTAACATTGTTTTATAATTAAAGTGCTCTCATTATAATTAATTAAACTAACCCATGTTAATAGCATAGATTTTCTAATAGGTAACAATTCTGTATTTAAAAGAATATAACAATGCTAATGCTAGTGTTTTCAGTGCTATTTATTACAGGAAAGAGCGAATTAATACAATTGCATTTATCACATCAAATGCATGATCAGAATTTCATTGTAAATATATTTAATATTAAGAATTTACTGAAATCATTAAGAAAGGAAATTAATTTTAAAAACTTCATAGAACATGATAAAATTGATACTTTCTTTGTTTCATTCTTCTTTAAATATATGACAGTAATAAGAGAATCAATTTATTTTTGAATATTGCTCTAAATTTTTTTGACTCCTTATTTAAATGCTAGAATTTCTCTCTGTGAGAACATAATTTTAAATCTTTTCCGATTAAATCGAAAACATTTCTACTTCCAAGTGTTCATAGAGGTGTTTAAAAAAATTCTAAACTGAATTAATATCAAAGTACAAGAATTGTATTTATTTAAGAAAGATGAAACACTTTTAAGTTATTCCATTATGGGCTTGAAAAAAAATCACTTTATTTATTTTAGTCAGGAAAGTAATAAAAGCCATTTGTATAGGGGGTTTCTATTTAAAATAAAAACTTCAATTTTTTTTCCAATCGAGTAACTTTTTGCAAAGTGAAATCCACCCGCATACCACTTAAAAACAAAATGGGAGGTGGAATCTTAATTTAGATTTACTTTAAAACCGGAAAAAAATCAGAGTATAGTGGAAAACATTAGCGTTTTTCCAAAACAAATATACTAAACCTTTTATTTTATTAATTTTTTTTTCAGATTCTTTGTTTCTTTGCATTTCCCATAAGTTTTTATTGTTTTTAGCTGCATATATGTATGCATAGACACGAATAAAACATTATTTATGTAAAACGCGAAACCATTTTCATATTTTAAAGATGGGAGAAGAAAAAAAGTAGATACATAAGCGGCAATAAACCCAGTAGCAAAATATGCTTTTATTTTTCTTGCACAGAGGAATTTATAATAGCTAAATTTATCAAAATGCATACAAATAAGAATAACACTCTGAATTCAAACAAAAAAAAATTGTTGAAAGAGTAGATTTCTACTTAAGAAAGAAATGTAGTCAACCTATCAGATTTAAGGTTTTTTAGCTAATGTTTCAGCATTTTTGGAGTATTTGTAATTGCATTTTCAGAAACCTACGATAATAAATTTAAGTAGAGAGTTATGTGCTTGTATATAATGTTCAGACTTTAGAGAATCAAGTAATTTAATATTTAAAAAAAAACGTAAAAGAAGGTTAGAATACTGTATTTTTCTGAAAGCTAAGCATTGCGTGTTTTTGTTGTTGTCATTGACTTAATTTCACATGTGGTAAATGTTTGATATGTGTGATTCGAAATAACACAGTTATCTTGCTTCTCTAAAATTCACTTTGTATTTTCTTACTATTCTTCTTATAAATTTTATTATAAATTAATTTTTTATGTAAGGCCATACTAAATATTTAGTTAAAAAGAATAAACAGAGAATAAAAGGGTATATAAGTATAGTAGTTTTGTAATACAGCAGAATGTGTGTATTCTATGATACTTTTAAATGTGCGTACATAATGTGCCAAACATACGTATTAATATGTGCTTAATTTTTAAGTCGGATTAAGAAGTACCGACTAATAGCTTAGATAATATGAGGTGCGAATGTTTACGTGAATCATGTTCATTAGAAATGAAACAGTGCTTAAGCATTGAAAACGATTTCCAGCACTGCGTAAAATATTATTCATTAATGTGTTGAATTCGCCGACATTATCATTGTTAAAAAATATATGAAAGTTCATTTTGTGAGCTTAAAATTTAAATGAAAGTAAAATTTGTTTATTTTTGGTCATGTGTTCTCTCTGATTGTTTACTACATTAAAAGGACCTAGTTTAACACTGATTCATTGCTTGACGTCTAGGAATGTAACACACACACGCACACACATACACAACACACACATATACATAACATGCAAGCTGAGATAACAAAACTCCACTATATATATATATATGTGTATGTGCATATGTGTGTATTCATGTGTGTGTAAAGAGCTTTCTCCTTGGGTTATTTCATCTTTTTTACCTAAGTTATTCACGGAAAAAATATTATACTTAATTACTTTATAAAACTGTATTTAATGTTTTTTTTATAAATGTGACGTGACACAAATGATTTTAACAATTAATTCCGTCTTTCAAATGCGTTGCATTGTAACAATTGTAATTTAACAAAAAGTGTACATTCGTTAATATGTGTAATTAAATGTAAATATCCGTTATCTAACAATGCGTAGAATAAATGAAAAAATTATGAAAGATTGCTATCAGGTTACCTATTTGTAACTTCTTCGCTTAAAACTGTTTAAATATGCTTCACTTTTTAGAGGCAAACTATCCCAGTCATTTTCAGTTTAACGACAGATTATCCTTTACAATCTTTTATCGCAGAATTAGCCTTTTATTATTTAAATAAAAACACCATTTTCTATTAATCCTATTAAAGGTATTCTTTTTAGAAACCTCTTTTAGATGGATTACATTCCCAAGGGAGTTTTTCTGAGAATTAAACTTTAATCTCATTATCTTCTATGCATGTAAAACCGAACTGCTTTCATTAAAGCAGTAAAATTCACAAGAAAGGTTTCCATATTAAAGCGCAAACCTTAAATTAAAATTAAGAAAAACGTGCGCCTAAATAATGAAAGTTACTTCCTACCGCCTTTATATTATAGAAAAGAAAATTCATTATTTTTCCAAGGGGGAAAAAACAACTATGACACACTTTTTTCTTTCTTCTTTTGTGAATGTAAACTTCGTCTAATTAGAATTTAAAATTTTTCCCAGCCAGTTTAAATATTCTGCTTTTTTTACATGTAGGTGTTTGCAGATTTTTTTTCTTCTTACCCGGCGCCGTGTAAACTAGAGCCTGTTCGTTTAAAAATTTAGAGAATGCCGTGACTAAGAAGGATGCTACTATCCCTTTCAAGATATTTTAAAGTTCATAAGTCCACTAGATGAAAAAAAAAATCGAATCTAACATGTAATTCAATCTTTTAAAACAGTAAGGAGTGTTACTGTAAAAAATAAGTAATATAATATGTTTAAATAGTAATAAAAAAACACGACCAAGAGTTTATTATGAAAGTGCAACAATGAACTCTTTTTTTTTTTTACCAACATTCTAACATTAAGTTTTTCAGATTAAATTAATGAAAGAAGTGCATATATTCTAGTTGACGGTAAAATTGATAAAACTAATATTTATAAAATATTTTTAATAGATAGACGAGTGAATTCTTGAAAGTTATGCATTTTTAAATTTATGACTGATGCACTTTTCTTAACCCCTAATAATCATAATATGCACTATTTGACACAGTATCAGAACGACGAAAATTCAGAATTAAATTATTTTTTGTCCACAGTTATCAAGAAGTTTGCAATATGAGAAATATTTTATATTCAATTATATTTAATATACATTTCCACTCACATGCACGGTTTAATTGGCCAAAAAATATTAAATCCATACAAATACACACGTATGTCTGGTGACGACCCTTTCCCACAAATTGAAACTAACAACAACAGGTATAAAAGCGCCTAATAACTGGATCGGAAGGGTATTTCTTTCTGTGCTGTCCAAGGTGCAGCATAAGGCACATGTCTATGGACCAGAAGATATTCATTTAAAGCCACCTCAAAGCAGTCAAGGTCAAACGTCCTGATCCGAAGTGGTGACTACACTGACTTCGGAAAAGGTACAAATGGCTCTCCCCCACAAATTGCAGAAAACAACTGGAATAAGAGAGACTAATACCTGGCATGACAGGGAATTTTTTTCTAGACTAATTGTCAATGGCACTCGGCTATATAACAAAGGCATAAGACATGTCTTCAGACTTTCAGATTTTCAGTTAAATCTACCTCAAACTCACCAAAACTGACAGACTTTCTATAGTGTTGTTATTTTAATGAGAAGAAATAAGTAAACGACGATGGAGATGAGAAATCGGTGGCAACCCTAACCAATGCAATAAGTTTATTCTTTACGCCAAGGATTTTCAAAGCGTGGATCAGTCACTAACAACGGAATCTCGGAAATTAAAAAAAATTTACTTTAACAATACCAACTTATCAAACACAAACAATAGCTAAAACGTTTTTAGGGAAATATTTTATTTTGTTAGCAACTCTCCCTCTAAACGAAATTAGCTTTTAATGAGAACATAAATCTATTACAGCTTAAACGTTCTTGTGCGAAACGTCTTTGCTTTGAATTAATTTTTTTCATATTCAAAAAATTGCAAATTTAAAGCAAAAAGAATCGAATTTCAAAAACTGAGCTGTACGATTGCAGAAAAAAGTAATGTACATGTCATATATATATTTAAGCTGGTTGGTTGGTTTTATTAACGTCGCACTAGAAGCAACACTAGGGCTAATGGCTACGGACCGCGTAACTTTGAACCTCGGTCAAGTGATGAGTACAACACCTGAGCTGGCACCCGCCTCTCCTAACAGCCATACTACGCTTTGGGAGGACTTTGAGCCCCGACAGATTTAACGTGCATCAACCTCAGCTACACGGTGGGCTTTTAATGGCATCAAGGCTCGAATCTACAATTCGACGAAAACCGTCGGTCACGAGTCCGCTGTCATATCTATTAGGCTACCGCAACCTATACACAATTAAAACAAAAGAATTAAGAGGTCAAATTTCATTCTTATATTTATAAGATATTCATTTAATGTTAAATTTGATTCCTGCCAGAATAATAATAGCATTATATTTTGGACAACATTCTCTCTAAGTTACTTATAATACATTCATACATACGCACGCAAGCATATACAAGCGCATATGCATGAGTGTACATACATAATGTTTACATTTTAGTTGTCAGAAGCAGAATCTTAGTAAATGTGTTGCATTTAAAAAAAAAAAAAGCAGAAAAAAAAGATGAGATTTTGATATTCGTTTTTTTTCCTCTGATGATTTTCATTTACAGATGCCAATTAGTCCAACATGCTACTATGACTCACATACCTCATTGAGTAGCATGTTGACCACTGTCCAAACACCCTTAATACTCGTTGACAGCCGAGGCTGGCACAGTATCAAAGTCGTGGTGAATCAAGTGTTTCAGGGAGGACCATAAGATTGCAGGTATAATTGAAAGCCAACGCGACATTCGAAATATACTGCTGTTTGTAGAAAATGCAACACCATGAAAGAATCATCAGAATCAAATGAAATTTAATGCAGAAACGAGTTGTACTGATACAAATAAATGATGAAATTTTCAAAACAAAAGAAACAAATTAAGCGTCCGAAATCAGTATTTGGTGCAGCCACCATGCGCTGCAATAAGTGCTGCTATACGACGTGGCATGGAGTCAAACAGATGTTGAATATCTGCTTGAGGAAGAGAATTCCATATCGCTTGTATGCGCAACCAAAGTTCGTCTTTGGAAACTGCAGGACGCGGATCACGAGCGAGACGCCGACCAACCATATCCCACACGTGCTCAATAGGCGACATATCCGGTGAATAAGCAGGCCAAGGAAGAAGTTGCATGCGTTGTGCTGAACAGAAGTCTCGAACAGTCCGCGCAACATGTGGGCGTGCATTATCCTGCTGAAAGATAGCTCCAGGGATGCCTTGAAGGAAAGGAACGACTTCGGGCTGTAGCACTTCACGGACGTACCTGTTGCTATTGAGATTACCCTCAATTCGTATCAAATTGGATCGTCCATGATACGAAATCGCACCCCAGACCATAACTCCGGGTGTTCGACCACTATGTCGTTCAATAATACACTCAGGAAGGCAGCGTTGACCGGCATAACGTCTAACACGAACACGGCCATCATGGGTCCACAAATTGAAGCGTGATTCATCTGAAAAGACAACTTGGTGCCAATCAGCTCGCCTGTCTCTGTGCTCAAGAGCCCACTGCCGACGCAGCCGTCGATGATTCGCCGTGAGGGGAATCCTGTATAAAGGCACCCTTGCACGCAATCCACGGCGCAGCAGACGACGACGAATTGACGAAGCCGACAATTGTACACCTGTAGCAGTAGACCAACGTGCTGCCAGCTGCCTGGAGGAAGCTGTGCGATCATTCACCGCCATGCGGAGCAGGTGTCGATCATCGCGCTCTGACGTCACCTTCTGTCGTCCAGTGCCTGTTTTTCGAGTTGTTCGGTGCTCGTCGGTCCACTGCTTCCAAACTCGCATCACTGTGGAACTGTTCCGCTGCATACGAGCTGCTATTGCGCGATAGGAAAATCCTCCTTCTCGAAGGCCGATTATCCTCCCTCGTTCAAACTCCGTAAGTTGCTTGAATTTCTTATTCTTCCGTCGTGGAGGCATACTCAGGTCTCACTAAACGTTTGCCACTAACAAATAATCATAGACTTTTTTCAACGTCCTGCTACAGCACTTTATTTATACGCTTTCAGCATCAATTCAGAGGGCGCTGCGCGCGCCGCGCACGCGCGATGGCTCTGAAACTTTATTAATTTTAATAATATCCTATAATTGACATTTGCTGCGAATTTCATTTGATTCTGATGATTCCTTCATGGTGTTGCATTTTCTACAAACAGCAGTTTACATTGTTGAGGAAAACATTGAATATGTGACGCATGTTCTTGCCCTAATCGGCATTTGAATGACCTCTGGTGAACTAAATTTAATACATCATCCATGCACACGATTCTACATGGTAGCTCTCGCACGTTTGACGGTTCGTATGTATTGGGAATAGCGAACTTTGTGTCATGGTGTAGGATGGCATCGCAGCAGTGCCCGATCGCATTCTGCATGATTGTTTGCGAGCTTCTAGCGAGATATTCGATCACAGAGCAGTATCATCCTTCCTATTCTCCAGTTCTAACTCTGTGTTACTTTTCCCTGTATCATTAATGTAAAACGGACATGCAAGAGCACCATTTGGATGGTGTTGTTACAAAAAAGCAAGAAATGACGAGAGAACTGAACAGTCTAACTCTTGAGAATATGCAGAGATGTTTCAAAATATTGAAACAACCATGATACATGCATAAAACGGAGAGTACTTTGAAGGGAATAGCAAAAAAAAAAATTGACATAAAATTTTATTTTGTGAATTAGTTATGACTATAGTAAGCATTTTTATTGGACCAACTACTCACATTCCTCTATGTATGATCTCTACAGCCAAATCTTAATAACTCAAAACCAATGTTTTAACTTGGAATTTCTGTATTAATTCATGAAAGTATCACATTTCAAGCTTTAGATACCACTGAACAAGTGTTTGAAATTGAAAATGTCAGTTATAAACACCTTCTGCTCAATTAAAAAGGAATTTGCGGCTTGATTATTGGAAGAAACATAAACCATTTTTATACAAACAATACTGTGCATGATTATTCTTAAGAACACAAATGCAAATATTACTTAATCAAAATATTGCTACGCATGACAACAATGTCTCAATTAATACAAATACATTACGCACGCACACACGCACACACACACACACATATATATATATATAATTTGTAACTTAATGTAAGTTTTCATAACCATGATGAAAAGATTTACGAAAATTTTTATTAATACAAATAATCTAAGAAAAACCAAAATGGATATCATAGCAGTCCATGTTTCTGTTCCAGGCTTAGGATTAAACAGAGGGTTAACTATTTTACTAGATTCTCTCTCTCATTGAGTATTTTTACAGGAAAAACCTGGATATCTCCATAATAACAAAAGAAAACAAATATACAAACCCTCCCTATCAATGAATATAAAATCATACTGAGGAATCAGGCAATTTATCTGATGTACCATGAAAAAACATATTAGGAACAGGTTCACACATGAGGAACAAAATTTAAATTGCGAGAAAAAATTATTAATTTAATAAGAGAAAAAAGTATTTCTGAATTTAAAATGTTTGTAGCAAAATATAAAAAGAATGGAGAGTTTAACTTTAAAAAAAAAGGACAAAATATTCATTGATAATGCGAAAGTAATATTTAAAAACTATTTATTGAATATGTGATAGCGCCATCTATTTACGGAAGAAGAAAAAATTTATTGCTGTGTAGAAACAAAATTTACAGAATTTTAAAATGTTTCATACTTGCAAAATATTCTTGATGTAGATGGACACATAGGAAACTGATTGGGTAATTGCAATCTCTACGTAATGGATAAAGAATATTTCAATGTTATTAAATTTTGTCATACTTTAGTTTAGCAAAATTGTTCGACGTAAATAAAACTTGTAATAATATTTTTTTAAAAATTGATAAATTGATATTACCATTCCGGAATGAAGCCTTAATGACAAATGAATTAAATGCATCGTGTTTATCGTAAACATTTGCAATCCCCCATTATGTTAAATTGGTGAATATTTTGATTCCAATACGTGGTTTATATTCAGGGTCGCAGAAATATTTGGTATGTAAAATATGTCGCAAGGCAAAACTGCGAGAAGTCCCATTTTATACACGGCTATGAATATTTTACCTCACTTCAATATAAATCTATTGTCCCATAACACACCATTAAACATTGCCGGCGAAGATGCGTTCGGCGACACTTCTAAAAGCAAGGGCGGCGAAGTGAAATTCCTCCGTACTTCTGCCATCCCAGGTGTTATCGAAATGCAATCCTGTTAGCAGTGTGAGCTATTCCAAATATGCATCTCCGTGATTCCGGAAGGGAATGCAAATCCGAATTAATGCCGGAGCCAGCTAACCGCTAATCATTTCTGGAACATTATTCCAGACTTGAAATTGCCTCTCTTCGCTACACTGCCTGACCAATGACTTTGAGAGAGCAATGCGATTAAGTAACAGTTTACCCTTCCAAATATGTCTTAGACCCCTTTCTCTGGACTCAAACGGTCATTTCCGGAAAGGCGTTCCATTTAATTGGACCACCCCTCCCCGAGGGAAAAGGATTAATGCATCAGACGTAGGGGTTTAAGGGGATTTAATTTGCTTCTTTCTCGGAAAAAGGAGAAGGTGAAAGTGTTTTCCGAAAAGTTTACCTGGGATTACTATGGTTAGATGGATGGGCTTCTCTCAAAGAAAAAAAAATTACAGATTTCGATGTGTAAAAGTGGTGTATTTTGTTTTTAGAGAACTTTGAGAAAGTATTGTTTTGAATGTAGAGTTATCTTTACATACAGGCGGAAATTATAATGAAGCCTTTTTTTAAGTTAGTAATTTAATATGAAATTATTTATATAAAATTATAGTAATAAAGTTAGATTTTTTATCCTTCTCCCTCCTTGACTTAATCTACTCAGTTTTCATATTTTTTCCCCTTGTTTCCTACCGAAATTTTAGTTACATACGATATTTTGTTAATTAGTGCTTTCTCTTTTGTTACTCTGTATGTAAATAAACATAGATAAGATACAGCATATATGTTCTCATTGTCCATATAATCATTTAATTATTAATGGCTTTTTGTTTATTCGACATTAATTATATTTGTATCATGTCCTGGTGTGCATTAATTAAGAGTTGCCTCTTTTTCTCTGTCGTACATGACACGATGAATATCCCTTTGCTGTTGTTGTTTTTTTTTTCCCTTCAAAAAAGCTTAAATATTAGCTCTTTTAAATTAATAATGTAAAGCTTCACTGAATAACTTTTATCTTCCTCTTGTAAACTTATTTCTGAAAAATTCATTTTTGATTTTGAATTAAGTCTGCAGGGGTGGTCCTCCCGGGGAGAGGCGGCTTGATAGATGTAGGCTTTTGTTGTGTGAGATTGGTCTACATTAAGCAAATAAATCAATCTATGTTTTACCTTATAATATAAAAGCACTACTTTAAAAACTTTTTATACGTTGATTGATTGGTTAATTTTGTTGGCTTGAGGACTATATACAAATTTAAAATGTAAATGTATATCTGGGATCTAAACTTATGTTGGGCGGAAAGTTCTTATGTACATCGGTCTATGATAGACGAGTAAAGAGTCGTTAATATCTTACAACACCTCCTTGATTCACGGAGCATTTTGGAAAAAAACTGTAATAATCTCACATCTTCTCAGTATATATTTATATAGATTATAATCTTCAGTAAACAGCATGTAGAAAGTTAATTAAAACATGTATATAAGTATAATGAAGGTAAATTAAAATGAAATATAATGAAAGACGCGATCAATTTACGATTCATCGGAAATAAATGAAAAAGGGTTGTCAAAGTGTGCAGAAAGAATGAATAAGATAAACGCTGGTTGCGAAAATAGAGGGTCGAAAATAGGAAAAGTTTGCTAGAGCACATCAGAGTTTATTAAAGACAGTAAGCCCTATAGGAAATAGAAAAGATCAATCGGGGAACTCAAGAAGTCATATATCACTTACAAACCTAAATAAGGTAGGATCATTAGAGGCTTTTTTTTATTAAGGGCGGTACAATTCAAAATTTTATTTCATCATAGATAATATTCTCACTTAGCCTCAACTACATTGTATCAACATTGATCTATAATATACATATATATAAATAAAGTTAGAATGAAACTATATGCATAAATTTATCATAATTTACTCCAATAATCAAAGTAAAAAATAAAAATGGAGCAATAATATAATACGTATAAAATTTATAATGCATAAAAAAAAGTTAAATGCACAAAAGAATCATAACACATAAGTGCTCTCAGAATTAAAACTACAATGATTTTGAAATAACTTAAAATTATAATAAACCAAATGAACCAGAAATGTATAATGGCTCTAAATTATAATATCTAAAGAGGAATAAATTTTTTTAGGAAAGAAAAGAAAACTACAAACAAAAAAAATTTAGTTGATCATTTAAGTAAAATTAAAATCAATGTAATAGCAAACTACTCAATTTATGATAAATCAACACATTTGAGGATTAATAATTGAAATTCAGAATAATATGAAATAGCCGTAGCAGATTTCAATTTCAATTGAAGTATTTTATTAGAATAGATTGCGATTTGCAAATTCTGTTTTCGAAACCTTAATTCTATTTGAGTTTTAATCAGATTATTTATGCTCAAATTTCATCAGTTTAATAAGTATGAATATTAGACTACCCTATTGATAACTTTATTAGAAAAAATATTATATATTTAACAAGAGAACTTAAAAAAAGGAAGGTTTTCACAAACACATGAAAATAGCTCATTTTAACATATCTCATCAAAGCTTGTTCATTAAATATACATTTAAATCAGAAATATTCAAATAAAGTATTGCAAACTCGGATTTTGGAAACACGAACATCTGAAGTAACTGATGAAACTCGCCATTTAATGAAAAAAGCATTCAAATTTTATCAATAGAATATGTTACAACTAGTAACACATTCAGCTAGATAATTGATGAAATATTTTTCTTTTCACAGCGTGTAACAAGCGGTTTAAACACACATTTGTCAAAGGACGATAAAATATATATATGTGTAAATGGCGAAATTTTTATGAACTTGTCAAATGCAAATAAACTTTACGTAATGAGGCTTCATCCATAAATTAGGTTTTAAAATTTAACATTTCTGTACCAAATACTTTATATGCTGTGAAAATATTCCGTGCAAGATATGATTATGCTTAGCCAAAATTGCACTTTTGGAATGCTGTTGTGTTTACATGTTAAATGCAGTTATTTACTGAAGAATCATGAAAACCAAATAAATTACGAGTAAATTTTGAATATTTCTAATGCGGTGATAGAATCACGAAATATCCTGATATCAGTAGGAACGTTGGGCAAAATTAACCAGTCAGTTATTTAGGAAATTCAAAACACTCTTGAATTACAAAATTTTTCTTATTACAGAGTAAAATATGTCATTATATTCCTTGTTTAAATTAAGTAACATAATTTTGCCACAATGGATATTTTTTTAATGAATTGATGCATACAAGAAAACTTGAGTTAACGTGGAATATTTGAGTATTAATTCCTACAATATTGTAAAAAAAATTACTTTTATGTGATTGTACTAGTGAAATCAATCAAACTCGGAGAATAATGGCAGAAGATTCTTTATTCAAAAATTTGCGTGACAAGATGAACACAGGTAGAAAATCTTGGGCAAATTGACAGCATAATCAAGAAACGCGGCACTTATACCGATTAGCGATCCAACAGTATTAAAGACAGCACTTTCAGCAGCAACAGCAATAAAAGCAGTCACACACACACATACACAGCACTTTTAATAACATTTATCTCATTAGCTTACTAGTTAACACCACGGAGAAATTTCCGAAGTAAAACTTTCCCCGGATTCCGATAGCTTTCGGACATAACCTAAGTCAACCTAATCAAGATATCGACAAAATTCCTGCATTTTCGAGAAACATTTTGTTGCTAAAGTTACTAAGATTCTTGCCAAATTACCAAATTCATCGCCAAGAAAAAGAGGTCTTTGCTTAAGCTTTGTTTTGTATTTGACAAAAGCTCTGCCAATCTTCCTATATGAGAGAAACGTTGCAGGGAAGAGTCATCGCAGGTTCGTAACAATATTGACAAATCATTTCTGCTTGGTTTAAAAAAACAAAGCAGAACCATTTTTTACAATATTGCAAACATTTACTCTCCTTGCAGTCTGGTTTGTAATTTTTTTTTGAAGGTTTGTATTTCGGTAATTTTTGTGCTATTAACTGTGTCTCTATAACTAAGTATACATTAAGGACTTGAATCATAACGTTTTTCTAAGTTAATGTTTTCGTTTACATAACGAAAAATCTACATAAGGTTTTTGATGTCCAGCCCAGCTTCGTTAATTTCTACTTTAGAATATGCATACTATTTAGCACAAACAATTGGGATGAAATATCAACATCATTTGACAAGAGTTCATTATTTTCTAAACGCTCGTGTGTTAACTCTACATCTTTCGAATCATATATATTAAACTTCATAGATGAGTGAGCCACGTCGCAAAAATTTCATGCTGACGAAAACGTTAAGTCAGATTTATCCATCAACCATTTTGATGAGAAATAATGCCTTTTTTCGTTAAACTCAAAAAAACACATTAGTTATTCAACATGATTTGCCTTGAAGGTACCCTAGTAAATGAATAAAAAAAAATTAATATTGACTAATTAGAACAACTCTTCATAGATAGAACTGGGTTCGACTAACTTAAATTTCTCATTGCCAGGTAAAAGGACAAGGAAAGTGTAAATCTTTCCAGCACGATGTAACTCCATATCTTTTTGAGCACTACTGACAACTAATTTCGTAACACAGAACCATGGTTAGTTGATGATAACAATGTATCTGAGTCATTACTGATCTCTCCTAACTTCAACAACAAACCACATAACAACTTAGAGATTACTTTCACTTCAGATTACAATCTTCTATATTTTGAGCAATAGATTTTTGGTGAATTGTTTGATTGACTAACTAATTAATTTAAGTTCTGTTAACAGCATACCTCATAATTTAGAACCTCGGTCAAGAGACGCAAACGACACCTGAGTTAGCACTACATCTTTTCTTCAAATTTTCATACTACGGTAAAAGAGGTACTTGGCATCTCGATAGATAATGTGCATTAGCTCCGCTGCATACAGGACTTGGAATCTCGGCAATTTAATGGTTCATAAATCGAATCCACGACTCGACGGGGAAAAAAATGGTTGTATGCTTGCCACTATAACCACTCGGTAACACGGCTGGGGATTGCTAATGGAACTTTTGCTGTCTATTCTGCTGATTATTCTGTCTATTTTGCTGATTATTCAACTAGAACATCGCCAGCCACGCAACCTGCCTTCTACATGACGATAAATGGTGTATCAATGGTGGTTAGAGCGAGTATTACATTTGGTTCAGTTACACTAATACTTGTAAATAATAAAAGGAAAGACATTAGTGACCTACATAAAATTGCAAATACAAAAATGGAAGGAAAATGAGAGGATATGGGAAGGAGAAAAGCGCCATAAATAGAGAAAAATTCCAAGGGCACCCCGAAGACGCGTCACTCGGATTTCTTACAAATAGCAAACACATGAGAGAAAGGAATATCACTTGGGTACCTGAGAGTCACAAATCTTATTCTTACGTAGAGAAGGTAAGCTTCTGTAGATGATATTTGATATGACTAAAATCAGAGATGAATCGTAACCACACTGACGTAAATTTCTCTTGGCCTGTTTATTCTAAAATGATGAATAGTTGTTGGAGAATTCAAACGTATTTACTATTTTAAATAGAACTTGAAATCTTAAAAATAGAAGTACTTTATTTGAATTACTTCCATCAGTGATATCAACAATACCTTAGTGAGTTTGGATTCGTTACGTTAACAAAACATAATTACCTAAACTTTCAAGTACTGTTTCTCCCCCCTTTTTTTACCAAATACCGAAGCTCTAAGTACAGTTCATCATTCTCCTTAGAAAAATAGATAATTATATAGTTTTTATCAATTTAAGCACCGTTTAGAAAATCGGCTTTTGTAACAAGCAAAAACCAATAATTTCAAGAGCTCTCCTCTCTGTAGCAGCCAATATTTAAACACTTAAGAAAAGGCACAACATCACACGAGAGTCAGCGAGAAATTGCGAGATAATGACTATAATTAATTAGCACTTAGAAGGAACATACAAAAATTACATGTACACCAGTCAAAACGAGCTGGTAAAAGAAATAATTGGAGAAACTTTGGTTTCAAAAGAGAATCAATAAGGCCATAAAATTTAATATTTAACTGCTCCCTGGTGCTGAAATCTTGGCATTTACTGCCTTAAGAGCGGAAATCTTGTTATTTAAGAGCACCGGGGGATGTTTTAACTCATTTGAAAATCTCAGATTACTAATAAGTTGAACTAAGAAATGATCCTGAGGAAGGAAAAAAAAATTAAGAAACAAGGGGATAAAATCCCCCCCCAAACTTTTGAAAAGTATTAACTTAGTGCAGCGGATAATATTTAAGCAAACCCGATACGACACCCGTTGCATAGTACTAAAAACGTTACAGAATAGTCGTTTAAATGAAAGTATAATGTTCACCTTAAAGCTAAATTATCCGTTAATGTTGCCTTTGGAAAATATACGGCTGCTAAACTGCGATTAAATAGCATTAGAATTTCTCTTAGATGGCTTAGGAAAGGGTAATATTTTGAGAGAATAGATTAATTGTGCGAGTTTTTCGTGAATATTTTTTAATTTAAAATCTCTTCTCGTTTTAAATTTCCGTCTTTATGTTTGTTTGAAAGCGTGGAAAACAGTACTGGCATAACACGGGTCGTTAGTTTTTACTCAGCTCATGTTTTTTTACCTGAAACTCAGAATGGAAAGAACAGTTTTAAAGCTTAAAAAAATATCTTGCAAACTATAAAATAAGAACAGGTTGTAGATTAGGGAAAAATGTTGTGTTTCCTCTTTCTTTGTTTTTAGTTCTTTTTAAATTAAAAGGAGCAATACATTTTGTTTATGTTACAGGAAAATGCACTCCAATTTTGTATATTCTACAGAGCATTTATTATAAATTATGACAACTAATGTACAATACAGGGCAGGCTAAAAGTCCCTTTTCAATATAAAGTGTATTTAACCTTCATGAAAATTATTATAATTATTATTTATTTGTTTCTAAATTTGATAAACAAGACTTGAGATTTTAATGATTTCAAAATACTGAGCAACATTTGAAAATTATGTAATGTTACTTTTCACATTTTCCTATAGCGTATTATGCTTCTCTGTTTTCTATTTATTACGGAGAAATCCATCTTTATAGCCTTGCATATTGCAGAGATGAAGGGTTCGTACTATAAAACTTATATAGCTTAACTCCGCCATTCAGTTCAAAGCCTAAATGTGAAATAGTTTTGTTTGTTAGGTATCCATTTCCCCCCATTCAATTTCTTTAAATAGCTGTTCTTACTTTTTGCCTCTTCTAACTTTGAAAAACAATATAATTTATATTGGTTTTATATATATATATATATGTATAATATAGCGATTTGTAGGCGTAAAAAAGTCACGAGAGTTATTATTTTTTCTTAGAAAATTTCCAATTTCCTTACAAATTATGTAATCTTGGATTTTGTATGATATCCGTCTGTTATGCAATTGATGTCGAATATGCGTTATTTACAAATCTTCGTTTTTTGAGCAATAAGCTCTTAGTTATCCAAAATATACCGCTGAAAATAAAAAAAGCAGCTTTTCAAGAATATGCGAAATCGAAAAGTTGCAAATTCTCTAACCTTGAAAACAATATTTAAATTTCTCTACTATACTATAAAACGAATCTAAGTTCACAATTGACATGTATGTTTATATTGCTAGATCCCTGCATAATTTCAAACATTCTTTGTAATAACAGTGTTTCAGAATCTATAGAATCATAAAAAAAAAGAAAATTGACTAAGTTTTGATAGATCGGCGATCGAGGCAGTGTGCGAAAATATCAAAAAGCACACACGCGAGGAAGTAGATGAAAAAGAAGCAGCTGACGCGGGGAAAAAAAGAGAAAGGGAAAAAAAAAGTTTGGCGAAAATGATTAAATCTCTTCGTTTATTGTGACAAGTACTCTCACCATTGGAATAGGATTTTCAATCAATGATGTTGGATTTCTTGGCTTGTTTTTTTTATTCCGTTCTATCTTTTTCCTCCTTTTACCTTTGTCTGCTCCAAGATATTATGATTTCTTTGACCTCCTATGTCATCTTAGATTGAACTTTATTTCGAGTATGCTTTGTATCTCAAATGTATAAAAGTGCTGTGGCATCAAGCAATTTCATGCCGCATTTTGCCTGTAGTATAACTCAAATGGCGCATTGATTCGAATGTAATTAGTTTCATTCTTTAAAGATAGTACAAAGCTTTCAAACTCCCATGCCAACTTCTACGAAAATTTATATATTTGGCTCAGAATTATATGATTAGGAAGAAATAACATTTTAAAGTTGCTTCTTTGCTTTAAAAATAAGATTTCAAAAAAAAAAAAAAAAAGATTCTTTTTTTTAAGCTCAAAATACTTTCAGAATTCTTTTCAATTTATAAATAAATTATTTTCTGTATTTTATTTTTGATTGCCATTTTCCCGTGAATGGTAACGAAGGTGTTTTTGGTGTTGGTAATTGCTTGATTAATTGTTTATTGATAGAAGCAACACGAGGATTATTGATGATTGATTTCGTAATTTTGAACTTCAATCGATTCACGCGGACGAAACCTGAGCTTGAACCACCCTCTCCAAACTAAAACAGCATGCCAACGGGAGGATTTAGAACCTCGGCAGAATTAATAGTCTTTAGCTTGGTCCACGGCAGATCTTTAGTGGAAAATTGATTAAATCATTGACTCGTTGGAAAACAACGCCAGCTGCGAGTTCATGATAGAGACCACTAGGCATTTGCGGCCATTTTGGTTTTTTGGCCATAAATAGAAATATGATACATATTTAGTTCATATTGCACTAAACATGATTATAAATTTTGCATAACTAGTTAGCCAGAACGACTCTAAAAAAGTTTTCAAATGGAATCGATGGATGCATTTTGTTTAAGAACAAGCAATTCATTTTGGATTATATAATTTATGAAGTAACAAGCATTTCAATAAATCGCTTAGTCATTTCATATTTTATTCATGTAAATCAATAGTTCGATCAAGATTTACGTACGCCAATTCAGCTTAATCAGATTGAGCTATTCTTAAATCAACTTTTTTGGTAAATTATCACTAGGTAAAGCAGAATTTTGACATTAGAAGAATGTTGCTGATGATAAATAATAGTGAAATGCACATTAAAAGTAAAGGTGCCATTCATTAGTGATAAGTTAATCAATAATTAAGATCTCTTGTTCAAAATCCATTTGCAATCAGCTCTTCAATGATTATTTTCTCTAAATCTAGTGAATAAACAATGCATCATAAATACGATTGTATGAATAAAAATAAAATAAAGTCCTTTAGATAGATATTTTAAAAATGAATAAATGAATCATTACAAAAATATTTATGAAGTTCTCAAAATAAATTGGACGACTTTAAAACAGAGATAGTAACATTTCTACAAGGCAAGGATTACTACCTTTATCATGATCTTGACAATACCCTGAAAAGCAATTCTCGGGAATAAGAGAAAAAAAGTAAAGTTTTAAAAACTCTCTAGAAGCAAAAGAAAATTGATTCCTCTCCTCATAAATAAAGTTTATATTTTCGTTGACTTTCCGTGATATTCAATTACTCGAAATTCAAACCTCATATTATCTCTTCCTTCGTAGGCTGGGGGAAAGAGGAAAAAAAATTGAATTTTGTAATAAATAAGCAGCTTTTAGATCAAAATTTAGATCAGTTACAATGTATGGCAGGAGAATCATCTGTATTCCTGTATCTTCTGGCTCTCATCCAGCCAAAGAGAAGGAGACCGCGGAAGTAACAACAAAACAAAGAAAACTTCAATTTTCCTTTTTCGATATAACAATGTTCCGTATCAATCTTTCGGAAAAGTTATTGCTGCTATCGGACGAGAAAATAAGCTGCACCAGTACCGTTAAATTTTCTGGAAGGCATTTCGTTATTTCATTTTTTATTAGTTTTGTTTTTTGTCCTGCATAAGCTATTATTGTGGATGGAGTAGTTATCTATTATACGTACCCGTCTCTTTCTCCGTTTTTGAGTTCCATCAGGAGTTTTCTGTAGCACTAAAATGTTAACCATTGTTATTCAATGTTCTCCTTCTTAAATATTCAATATCTCTTAGTTTCATGCTCTCTCATTTTATGGATGTAATTGGACATAGAATTTACATTCTAGGAAGTAAAATGTTCAAGAGCCATGGATGTGTTTCATGTGCTTTTGGCGAAATAAAGGCTCTAATTGCCAAGTATTTTTTTGACTACACAAAATAGAATAACACAGTCCATTTATAAGAGTATCAAGTTTTGTGTTATTGTAATTAAAATTTCGAAGAAGTATTTGTACCTGTTTCAAATATTAGACGTTATTTTGCTTAGACACATTTTTTTTACCTTCTCACTTGCTACTCAATCTCATTATATACCGAATTCAGTGAAGCACTGTGGGCCGCGGTAGCCTAGTGGTCAAGATCGTAGACTAGTGGCCGGCGTTTTTCATTCAATCGCGGGTTCGATCCTTGACAGCCAAAGACCCACCGCGTAGCCGGGGTTGATGCCCGTTGCATCTGTTCGGGGCCCAAAGTCCTCCCGTTGGTGTGGTGTAGATGTTAGGAGAGGGGAGTGCCAGCTCAGGTGTCGTCCTCGTCACTTGACCGTGGTTCAAAATTACGAGGTCCGTCGCCAATAGCCCTCGTGTTGCTTCTAGTGTGACATTAATAATAACTAAACTCAGTGAAGCACTGGTAGTACCATTGTCGTGACGATTGAACATAATGTTATATGTTTTTTATATGATAGTTTAATTTCATTTATTAGTAAGTAAAAGCTCTAGAGATGAAATTTTAGTCCCTTCTTATCAGAGACACATGAAATTTTAAAATATCTGAAACATTTCAGAAATTAAATATCGAATCTCTGATTATATATATTTTGCGAAGCGTTCTCTAGAAGTCACATGAAAATAATCATAATATTATTACAGTTTTTCAGAAAAGAGTTCTATTATTTTTATGTTTTTGTGGGAATGAACTACAATTACACTATACATATAAGAAATGAATTGAGTAAATTGACTGAAACTCTTTAGAAGGCAGCACAAGATTCCTGCTGTTAGGCAAGAGGAAACTCGAGAAATCAGTGACTGTGAACGATATAATAGTAGTAGAAGTAGTGTAGGAAATTACAAGAGTATATAGAATGTGTAAGAAAAAGAACTATTATATCTGTTTTTTGGTCCAGGTTTGTGTGAATTGTCTTCATCAAATGTGCATATTTCACAAGGATGACTCTGCTACGTCCCTCTTAAAGTCTTTTTTATTTGTATTTCTAAACACTAATAGTGGATACCGGATTCATACTTTAAATCCCGTACATATTTACACACATAAGACTCAGACCTTTTTTTTAAAATCAGTTATTAGTGTGAAAATATTTTGTCATACATTTTTTTTTTTTTTTTTTTTTTTTTGCGTTCGATAGAAATAGAGGAAATTAACTGTTTTAAAGTTCGAAGAATGTATTATTTTTAATTGTATAACGCTCTTTTTGTTAAAGATATCCCACTTGATTAATATTTATGCTATTTCACTATTAACTGCCCCGTTTTTAGAAGTAACAGTCCAAAAATGTTAGGAAGCCAGATTTTATCTTAAAGTTCCAAAATCAATAAATCAATATACCACATATGAAAATAAATGTTACAAGTATAACATTAATGGTTTAATATATTGTGTACCAGTTAAAAAAAAGCCGATATTCATTTAATGTTCGGAAAAACTTGTATATATTAATTTTTTTTTTAAAAAAAGGTTCATTTGAATGAAGATAATCTAAACTGGGAGCAAACGACATTATAATGAGATTTCTATCGTAAAAATGTGTTCAGTAATGTTTCATTCGCTTCTTACACTTTCAAATTATTACCACGTACCTGAACCATTAGTTATGCTAATTAATGGTTATTTACGAAATAAATTTAGAAACACCGTCATCAGAAACATATTTAAGAATCATAATATTAAATTAATTCATTTAGAATTACATTTCTTAGTTACCTTTCTTAGTTATTTCCTCCAATTACGTTCAATCCCTCGCCGGTCAAAAAATAATATTCAGAAACATAATTTTTGTATAAATATTTAATTATTTTCTTCGTAAATGATTTATACTTATTTATGCATTAAACGCTTTTCTTTCGATATTTAGTTTCACCCAAGAAGTAAAAAACATATTTAACTGTTTTTCTTGCAGAAAATGTTATAAAAATATCAAAGTACATTAAAAATATCACATGTTTGCTTTATTCTTTAAGTTTGGTTTATTATTTATAAAATAATTTTTCTCCATAACGAAGCAACAGGCAAATCAGAAAAAAAATTTCAAAAAAATCTCTAAGAAGAAATTCAAGTTTATGATGTTTTTTGCTATGATGAATTATTCTTGGTAACATTATCTCTCTTACTGATAAGATTTCAGATAATACTTTGTAAATATTAGTGGAATTAAAAAATACACAAAATAATTCTTAATTGTGTAATTTTTTTTTTTCATATCATAATATTTTAAAATTGCTGACAAAAACAAATAAGTCTTATCTCGAAAGTAAAGCACAACCATTATTTTGACTGAATAAACGCACAACATTAAATAATTAAAACAGTTGTTTGCAAATGGGTTTGCATTTTGTAACTTCCTGTTTGACATGAATTCTATAAAAGCGAATCGTATAAATTCAGCTTATTGGAAATATAGATGGAGTTTAATTTAGAAACATGTTATAATATCCCTATGTAATTGGAATTGAATTATGTTTTCATGACATTAAGTGAAAACCGTGATAAGTGTAATACATAATAAAAAGAGGAAGTCACATTACGCTCGCACATGAATAATTACAAACATATTTTCAGGAATTTAACTTCATTGTTAATTAGTTACCTGAAATATTAATAAAAGAAATAAAACTAATATTAATTATTACATTACTTCAAAATAATCCGGTCTTGCTTTTTAAAGGAATATCGGAATCGTAACTTTAAATACTAGTAATCATAAAAGGTTGGTTACCGAGTTTGAATTAACTTCTAAATAAAAAAAAAAAAATCGCAAAGGTTGTTGGCGACGAACTCTGTAATTCTGAATCATGGTGAAATGATGAGTAGATATCTGCCGATGTGCCTTTTAGGCGGAAGTCTATTAGTGTGATGGTGTAGGCAGATTTGAACTACATATCTGATGGCTCGCAGATGTGAGTCTTAGATAAATGATCCGGAAAAGAAATTCCCTAATGACACAATTATTAGAGACATTTTATTCCTGGAGTGAAGATCGGCCGAAATCCTTCTCCTATTGAGGAAAGTCTTTTTATTGCAGTTGTTTGTACTATATTGAGAGAAGGTTGTTTTCCTTGCATTTACTGCAATTGATAATATCCCTTGTTATTTAGATTGTCCTTTCACAATGTTTCAGTTGATTTCAAGAGTAGTTTCTAGTTCAAATAGTGGGTCTCTTTCACGCATGCGCCGTACACGTTTATATTTTTTCTCGTGTTTTGTTAGTGAAATGTCATATAACTAGACTCCTTTGTATTGGGGTTTATTCAACCAGCAGTTCAAGGCTGGAATGCGCTACTATTTAGTATTTGAATTCTGGGTCGCCATTTCGTAGGAATACTATCTACCTTGGTTGTGTTTGAGGAAGATCTGAACTTCCTATCTGCGGGTCTGCAGACATGTGCCTTATACAATTGAAAAAAAGAATTCCCTATCACGCCAGTTATTAAGAGATTCTTACTCTTGCAGAGGAGACCACCGCTCTTCACTCCCTTAGTTTTCACACTAAACTGCTTGAAGAATTTGAAAGGTAATACCATTTAACAATCAACACCACCCGTTATTCCCTACGAAGGATAATTAGTGGAATTAATGGTCATAAATCCTGAACATCTTGGATCACGAAGTTATGATCTGAGCTCCGATCATACCACTCGCTTTACAACCGTCATTATAATAATAAAAGGTAGGTTGTAAAGCTGCAGAAGTAAATCACTTCGTATTTGTTTATGGTTACAATAACCTGGTGACAAAAGATTTTAATGCTTATTCTATTAAGGATTAATTATATGTATTATATTAATCCACATAAGGTCGCTTGTTATTAGATGTTGCTACAGTACAAATCTAAATGTATTTTTTTGTCTTCATGTGGCATAGAGTGATACTTTTAAAAAGAAACTTTTTATCACATGTTTATTTATATTCATTAAACAAGCATTCAAAATAACAAAGTTTATTATCGAAGCACTTTATGTAATTTGTAATTGTAATACAAGCTTAGATGAGAGAATAAAAACATAAATTAGTTCGTAAAAGTTGATGCACATGTGTATATTAAAGCACATATGTATATTGCTAAGGATATATTTATAGTGGATTACAACTTTAATATTTTCATGAAAACCATCGAAGGTTTATTCAAAATCCGGAAAAGGAAAAAAGCCAAATCCTATCTATCTTAATTCCGAACAATAATAAATTGATAGCAATATTCTTCACTTAGTTAAATATATTATAAAAGAATAGTAGAATGTTATATTATATAAATATATTTTTACTGAATTATCTAAAATCATTCAAAAATATCTTAGCAGTTAATGTCAAAGCACATATTATTGCATCCTCGTAAGAAGCTTGTTCCATAGCAATTAGTTCCACTTTTGCTCTTGTCTTATACATTTTTTACTTTTAAAATTTCTTATGGTAACTTACAGATAATTTTTTTTATAAAATGATTCATTGCGCTCAGAGAAATGAAATCACTTTGTTGTATGTTCAATGCTATGCCTATATTCTACTTAAAATCTAAATTAAAACTACTATTTACCTTCAATTTTATAATGTAATACTAACATAACATTTGGAATGAAAAAATACTACTTTGCCAAATGCCATACATGTGGAACAATAGTCTGTACTTAAATAAAAATTATGTTTTTATACGTGCGCACATTGTACTTTTTGAGAATGTCAAATACTTTAAAAACCATTTTTTTCCTGAAATTTTTAAAGAAAAATATATAAAAGAACAAAAAGTATAACTCAATATGTTGCATCGGACACAATTTAATAATCTTCATCGAAAATAATTTCCATAATTTTAATCAAAATGAAAGCAGGTATTTGATTTGAATCTTATTTGGCAACAATTACTTACTCTTTTTAAAAGAGCCGATTTAAAAAATATAAAATATAAATAAAGAGAATATACAATAATTTATAAATTATCTTGATAATCAATATCTAATCTTATGTACATTGCTTTATTTAATGTCCTAAAATTACTTTTCTGATATTAATATTGAGTAATTTTTGTAAAAAGTTACATAAAAGTGCTGATTTCTTATTCTAGGCTAATCATTGCCTTATTGAATATTTTTGCAATTTTTAAAAAGAAAAAAATATTACTTATAATATTCTATTATTTGAAAATGATTAAATTACTTCTTATTATAATAACTTGCCGGAAAATAATATATTTTCTAGGACGCGCTTAGAGTACAAGGCTATATTACTAGTTCGTTTTTCTTCAATAAACATAAACAAATTTAATGTATGAGTACTTTTAATTACACAACAAAAAATCTGAATTGGGCATGAAATATGACTTTTAGTAATATAACTTATTAGACATTTTATATAAAATTCCTTATCTAGGAAATTTCATTGATATTATTTGAAGACATCATTATGGATAAGTACCTTATTGATTTGACGCTTTAACTAAATTGTTACTGACATCACACTGAGAAGCAACACAAGGGCTATTGGCCGAATGTTCAAGTGGACTAAGCTCCCCCAAAAGGCTTAGAGCTACAATCATTCTCCCCGGGAGACAATCTCCCCCGCACTTAGCATTTACAGGCAAAAAGATATTTTTTACAACTGTAAAGGATAAGATAAAGCAGTACATGTCGGAACAAAAAACATAATTCGAAATTCAAAGTAAATAAAAGCTTATACTGCTTTTACAGCGTTTGACGTCACAGTTCTTATACTTCCCTTTTTCTCTCCTTTTTTTTTAAAGAAAAAATGCATTTCAATCTATATTCCATTGACGTCACCACTTCTGTCATCAATGAAAGCTGACACTAAGAGTCTCACCCACAGTCAATCTGCCCAGCGCCGGCCGGCCTCAGCTTTGGTACAAGGTATACACACAAAAGTGAAAATTGAAATATTCAGAAATAAATTCAAAAATTGAAACAAGAAATTTGTTGAGTAATTTTATGAGTCATAAGAATACACGATTTAAGATTGAGCTGCAACGCTTTTCATGCAAGGGCCTCAGCAAAAAAGATTTTACTTTAACAATAGGACAATTTAAATTAAAATTTTTAGTGAAAGAGCAACATAAAGTGTAGTGGTCAGCACCTCCAAAAAAGCAACATGAACATAAATTTGTATTTTTATAATTAAAACAATTTAAACAACAAACGTAAGGTTCATGATCAGTTATGAGGCGAGTAATAAAACCTGAATTGGAATAAAAATTCAAATTTTGTTTAGAAATAAAGGAACGAAACAAAATACCAGTATTACAAATTGACCACCATAACTCCCAGTAAGACAAAAGCTTATTTTTTTTAAAAATCTTAACTATTTGAGACCGAAAAGTAGGGACAGTCATTTTCGCCTCATCAGTGACAGGGAGTTTTGCAAATGAATCTGCATTTTCTTTTTTATAATTTCGGACATGTGAAATTTGTAAGAATTAAAATAAGTTGCTCTAGTTTTTCCTTAATGATATTAATACTCGTTTAGGCCGGTTTATTTCTTGTACTCTGCAGAGGTAATATTGATGATAAATTGTCAGAATAAATGGTAACTTTGATTATGAGAGACGGCCCACAACACAGCAAATCCGAATGCAAAAGCTCAGCCTGGGAAACTGAATTATAAGAATTTACTTTAAACATGTAGACCCTATTTAGGATGTCACAATGGAAGACACACGCGGCGAATCCAGAAGGGCTATTGGCAACGGTCCTCTTAATTTTGAACCTCAATCAAGTGCCGAAAGCGTATAAATTTCTAAAGCAGGAGAGAACTTGGGATCTCGACAGATTTATCGTGCATCATCCCCTTTACATGGTTACTAAATTACTAGCAGTATCTATAAATTTTAAACAACTTCTTCTGCACAGTCGGTTACTGTATACTGACATACATATATTTAATCAAATTATTAAATGTCTTAATAAATTCAGTGTTACATATCCATAACAAATATATTTGATATAAAATTATAATTAACTACTTTATTCATATGGATGCTGCAAGAACACTTTATAACGAAGCAAATGAATTAACTAGTGCAGGAAATATAATACATATAATATTTTTTATAGAAATTCTTAGTTAAATACATTGAATAAATATCAATGAATATGAACTTTAACTCAATAAACGGTTCATAAAGCCTTTGCCTTATTTAGAACGACTAAATTAAAGAATTTTCACGAGGATTTTTAATCAGCTAAAATAAATAAAATTTACATCCCCCTATGACGCCTCATCTACAACGATTTGTGACGAAATCGTTTTAAGCTTCAATGGAAATTCAAGATAATCAAGTTTATTACAGAGACCGAAAAAAAAAAGAACAGTGGAGCCAACAGAGGGACGAAATTAATTCACAGATTTAACTTCACCGAACACTTCTTAACTGGAATCTGAAAATTAATGAACTCTGAATTAATACTTCAAAATGAGTCCCCTTTTTTTCTGTGACGCTTTAATTAAAATCCGGGGCTCTTAAATTGCTCGACTAAATTAAGAGTGACATTAGCCAGTCGTAAGAGGTTATGTTTAGTGATATAAAAAGTTAACCGTAGCTGTCAAGTACCATTTGGTATGTACTTGTACTCGGTGTACTGTGGCTTTTCGTTATTAAGTTACCCTTAGAACTTTAGAAAAATAACCAATGGTGAAAGGTTTGTTCTGTTGAAAGAAAGTGTCAGAGTTCTTAACGGCCAAGGCAATTTTTGAAAAGAGTATAAAAAATTATTTGAAGGATAAAAAATGTTTGGAACTTATTTAACAAAATTTCAAAAGCCTTAAAGATTTTTGATGAATTAAAAGAGCTGATGAGATAAAAAAACACACATTTATTTTACTAAACATTTTCAATAAAAAATATTTTTATGAGATATGTATATAAAAACTAAAAACTAAAATCTTTTGTGATATTAATTAAATTTGTCAAATGACTAGTTTTTTATGTAATTAATAAAGTGTTAAAAACGTAGAGTAAAAAACAATTAATGTTAGTGTTCAGGAAAAATATGTGTATTTCAAATTAAAAAAAATGGTTAGATTTTTTTAAACGATAAATTTGTTTTTTAAGTACGCTCAATTCCTTTTAACCTTCTTTCGAACTTAAATCAGACCCATAAGTCATAATTAGCTGTCTCTGTATTTCTAGAAAAATATTATAATCACATTCAAAATTTTCTGCTCGAATTTAATTAATTTACTACATATGCATTCATTAATTTACAACAAAAGTATTTTGTTCAGTATTAGATACATATAAACAGAGATATTAAATTACTTGTCTATTAATCTCTATAAACAAATTAGTTATTATAAAGTGCAGAATTTTCAAAAAATCTATCTTATAACTGGTTCCGTTTTATTAAGTTTTTATTCACTCAGTTGTATATAATATAATCCTAGAGTTCTTACTGAGCTAAAACCTAAGAGAAATAGTATTTGAGGCTGAATAATCACTTACAAATCTTAATTAAAATGAATGAAAAGGTACCAAACTATATTAAAGCCTATCTCTCTAGTAAAGACTGAAATGTGGTTCTATCTTATACTAATCTTAAATAAATGATTGTCCAAGAAACACGCATTACAAAGTGGATTAAAAAAAGACTTGTTTTCGACAACAGAGCTTGTTCTTAACGCTAGTTGGTATTTACTATTGTGTACTACTGTCAATCAAACGGTACCTAGATTGGCTGATTGATTGCCTTATTAATGGCGTACTGAGAAGCAACACGAGGGCCATTGGCAACGGTCCTCGTCATTTTGAACCTAGGTCAGGTGACGACACCTGAGCAAGTGCCTTCCTATCCAAAATCCCCCACCACGATAAGGAAAGGACTTGGAATTTCAAAGAGATTTAACATTCATCAGTACACGGAGTACCGTTACACGGAGGATCTTTTATAGCATCACGGTAAGAATCACGGACTCATTGTCCGCTACTATGACCACTAAGGTGCCGCGGCTGCACACAAACATCACGAGGGTTATCGAAAAGTACTTGATTTTAACGACAGAGCTTGTTCCTAGATGGTTTTACCATTATATTCTGCAATCAGTTAAACTGAGGCAAAACAAACTTGACTCTGATTCATAAGTTAGTTTTAATTTGACACACATTAGATGCCAATAAAAATTAGATTTCTGCTACATCGTGTTATTGTCCTTTTGCGCTGAGTTTTCATCGTCCAAAAAACTCGGATTCATCATTCACCGAACACCTAAATAATGGGTTGATTCCGGTAAATCTGTTCAAAAAAATTGACATTGTTGGCTGTAAACATCGTGACGCTAATATTTTGAGGATGGGAAGGCGTCATAATCACGTATTTCTCAGAAAAAGATGGGAAAAGAAAAAAACGATCAGCGGATAAATCTACAGTCAGTTACGTCATTCCCATTTCCCATACTAAAACCCCTTTTCCCCCTGATTTTTTTGAACAGTTTTCGAGACTAGTTTTAGGTCATATCAACTTTAGAAGTCATCCTGATATATACATATTGAGACTCATTTAACATTTTGTATCAATTTGTGTAAATAAAATATTAGTAACAAGAAAGACAGTGCCTTACTGCGTGCAATTCCCGCGAGTTCAGCCTGCCAAAATTTTATATTTTAATAGACTCTGCTTAGCCTCACTAAGTTTTTGAATCTACAACGGGTGTCATCAACAACAACACCAGAAGTTTTTAACCCAGAAGACCCAGTAGTGGAGGTTTCGAAATGTCGCTGACACACGAAGGTCAACTCTCTCTCCTTTCGCAGGGTGGAAAACACCGAAAATGCAACAAGAATTTAATAAAATTATTTAAATACAAATTATACAATTTGTGTATTTTCAGTTTCATTAGTGACCTATATTTGGAATTGATAATGTGAAATCGTTTCATTCCCAAAATGGTAATAGTCACAAGTGTAAGGACTCTATTCATTCACAATTTTTTTCCTTCTTTTAGGTGTTTTTGTTCTTTGGCGAAATGCCATTTACGAAATTTGCACGGTTCATTGATGATGGGCTTAGCAGGAATGTACATAATATTTAGGATAAACCAATTAAGATTATAATTCTTGTAATTCACATTAGAATTAAAGTAGTTAGAGAAGAGCTATAACATTTTTTGAAAATCTAAAAAAAAAAAATAATTTCAGATTTAAAGATTCCACTATTTAACTATTCGAAAAATGAAAATATCAATTTTGTGGCAATTCTCTACTACGTTATAAAGATTGACCGTATTTCAGTAGATTTTAGTCAAAATTTATTTAATACAATATTCCATTGGATTCAGAAATAAACTTATTGATTTGTTATAAGTTTGAACACTCAGCAATTACATCATAATTTAAGATATCGAGTATTTATATTAATGTTAGTTTTATAAGATTTAAAATATTCAAAAAAAATTACGTTTCTCGTTAAGAATTCGCAATATCATTTCACTAAGACTTAGTGACATCCAAATGGAATTATTGGACAAAAGATACTAATTCGTTATTAATTTTATCTTGTCTGAAAATGAATCACATTTCAGTATTTATGAATAAAAACTCTATAAGTAAATTTCTGCGTCATACAGAAGTGTTATTAAATGCCTTTCAAAGGATATCAATGCAATATAATGGTTTACTCCAAAACCTAAACGAATGAAATAATGCATTTGTTTTTGAAGGTAGATGGTGCGGATAAGGCAAGTTGGCGTTACCATTGTGTGTTGCTATTTCGAACGGTACCAAAACAAATGTGACACTGATTTATATATTAATTTTGATTTGGAAACCATTTGGTTGCCCAATCGAAGTTTGATGTTTATTCATGAATTGAAATGGAAGAATGATTTAATGTGATTATAGATAATATTTTCGTTACTTGACCGTGGTTCAAAACTACGAGGTCCGTCGCCAATAGCCCTCGTGTTGCTTCTAGTGCAACGTTAATAAAAAACTAAACTAAACTAAACTAAACTATAGATAATATTTTGCGTCAAGCTATCACAGTCGATAATACCTACATTCATAATTATACAAGGGAAATCAAGCAATAATCAAAACAATGGGCCCTTTCCGTTGAATGTGCTCCAAAAATGGTGAAAAGTGTCTCGTCGACTGAAAAGTTATGGAATGCTAAGGGTGTCATAATAAACGGACTTCGTAGAAGAAGGGGGAAGGCTATCAATAAATAGTCAATGCTACGGTGTATATGTGTGAGTTATCTCATTTTCATTTCCTATTCTTAACATGAATACCTTTTAAATTGCCCTTGTATATAAAATCATTACAGTTTATATAAATAATATTTTGAGAGGAACAGAAATCAGTAGAGTGGTTGAATTGGAATGTCATCCATATCACTTTCAATTACTAGTATATAAATGAAGGTTGACAAACTGATTAAAAACCAGTTATGGCTCATATAAAGGAATAAAATCGCATTTTATAATATTCGGATGTGTTCGAAATTTTAAGAAAGGGTAGAAATGCATATTAATTACAGTTCCTGTGGCTTCGTAATAATTATTATTATTTATCATTAGAATTTTTGCTTAAAATGTTCAATCATTTTTTTTCTCATATTATTATCAGCAATTGCATTATTATTGCCGTAAGCGATTTTTAATTTCTGCCTTTATGCATATAATCTATCATTATTTTATAAACTTCCTAAAGTGGGTGTATGTAAATAGTATTCGTAAAGAAGCATTTTTGAGAAAGAAACTATCGTTTTAGCATGCTAATTAGAATAAAAGTAATTTTAAAGGTAATACCTAATAGGAAATATTCTTTTACAAATATGAAGTACAAAGCTGAATACATTTTTTGCTGTTTTTCAAATATTCAGAAAAATAAAGCTTTATGATTTTGTGAGGACAAGTATTCGCCCTCTGAAGCAATTGTAATTTTTTTTGCAATTTTTTGATTCGATCAATGAATTCTTTGTGGATAAGGAACATCATTTCAACTGAGGTATTCATACAGTAATATAGTGCAATTTAAATTTAATAAACAACACAATTTCCGAATGCGTCGTTAACATAAATAAACTTGTTATTCGAAAAGAAAATTGATTGAAAATCTTCTCAAAGGTGGCAAAATATATAATGAAACTTCATTATTAGTGGAAATATCATGTTCTACAGAGAAATCAATAATTTGAAAGTAAATGGTTTCTAAAATACTAAATATCGTTCTTCACGCAGGTCGACCGTCTGAAACTTATCTTTGTTGCAGAGCGATTTTTTCCCCCGTTCGTTAAAAGAAACTTCTGTAAATAAGGGCTCCTAAGCTTACAGCAGAATCGAAACCATAGGAACATCTGTAACTGAAGGTACAATTCGAAATGCTTGTACTTAATAAAGGGTGTCTATGACCGTATTGTACGAAGAAACAAATCTTCGTGAATGAAGGGAATCGGAAGTTGTGATTAATTTTCTCTTTAACATACGTAAATGAATGCCAATAGCTCTGGAAAAAGTCATTTATTTCCTTATGAAAGGAAATTTAACGGTTATGCATCGAATGATAAACTAACAGTATGAATAGAACCAAACACAAAAATGTATCAAAGGAATTTTTCGACTTTAAGACATGGGGGGTGGAAACGCGCTGGTTTGTTTTTGTATGAGAGCCTTAGGAGCTATGTAAAATGTCTTAAAGTAATTATTCAAGCATGAAGATATTCTATAAGGTATTAATTATAAAATTCTAGCGTAAATTTTCTAGATTATGTGAATTGTACATATATTTTCTTTACCAAAAGATTATGCATTAGTAATGTTTTACAAATTTTATAGTTTTTTATATAATATTTTAAAGTATATTTTACTTGGAAATGTTAAATTATGTTGTATTTTCTCTATTGACTTATTATGCAATTTAACTATGTACTTTCCGACCGCAACGTTTCTTTAAATTATAATTATCAATGTAAGAATATTTTCACACTCTCTGTATATACATGAGTTTTATGTTAAACATGAATTATCGTTTAAATAGATCGTTTCAAAGGTATGCAAATTATTTTATCGATTTTTTTTGTTTGACTTTAAAAACATTTCCTTTAAATTTGTGCAATCGATATTTTATTTTATCTACTTCTTTTTTTTTTTCTTAAATTTTTTCTCGATGTACTATTCCTCTGTATTTTTCTTGAAATTACTTGTCATTTATGAATAACCATTTGATCGATCATAGAACGATAGATGTGTTTTAAAGGTAAATAAGTTTCACATAATACCTTCTGAAGCTGGAATGATGTTTAAAAGTTAAATCTGAATTGGTTCTCTTTTTAATAATAAATAACAATCCATTACAGCTTATGTTGAACTAGATATTGGTTTCCAAGCTTTTAACTAAAAAATAAAAATAATAATTTGTATTAGAAGAAAATTCTTAGTAGTATTTACTCAGTAAATAGAATCGGATCCTATAATATTTACTGAGTAAAGATATATTCCGCACTATATTACACACAGTTATAACGTTATTAGACTTACAGCTACGACGACATTGCAGCCATGGACTGACCACTGAGCCTATATTTGATAGTAATCCTTGAATAATACTCAGGATATGCTGTCGTATTTTTCATTCATACTTTTGACATGGAAGTGACTTCAGGATATGAATTATTCAGAAATCATTTTTATATGAATCTCGCTTATGTCACACCTAGGCTATGTCCCAAACTAGACTTCCCGTCTACCATCATAGGATGTCATCTATATGCAGTGCTCTAAAAAGAGATTAAACATTTTCTTTTATACTTCAAGTTCGGTATTTTTGCTTTAGAAAAAATGCAGGTAACTGCACTTTTACATTTATTACTCAGTCTTATCTTTGATCCTCGTTGGTCAATTATTTTAAATTAGGAAAGAGCATTCAAGAAATTATAAAAAAATACCATTCAGAAAAATTATAATTTTATTCCATACCCTATATATTTCTTGAACTTTTATTGGATTAGTTTTTTTTTTATAAACTATACTTATTACATTAACATTACATATTATCTACGTCATCTTCTGTCATCAGTAATTCCGCATTGATCCAGTAAGAATAACAGTGAATATCAGAATGAAGAATAATACGCGTGCAAGGAGAACCTATAAAAGCAAATGGCAAATAATTTATAGTTTTTGCATTACCCCCAGTCTTTTAGATTGCTATTCGCAGCTTTTTAAAATCTAGATTTTAAAAATGTTTTGTTTTTATTTGTTACACCTTTTGCTCTTTTTTTACAATATTATTCCTTTTTGACGGGAAAAAGGGGCATATTTTGAAAAATAAAACTGATTTCCCAAAATAAATCGACTGTAATCTATGTTGAAGAATAATGCAAATCATAAAGGCCAATATTCATATTCTATCATCTAAAGTACTTAAATTTTGTTTGAATTGCTAATTACACGTCATCTATTTCATAATTTCATTCTATTGTTGTTAAATAACACGTTAACTTCACAATAGTTATGTATTCAGTGCCCTAAGCTCATACAACCAACCGCAATTAAAAAAATTACAAAATAATAGACCTTTTGAGATTAATTATTTATAGCCAAATTACCGAAGTTGTATAGAGGCTGCATTAAACAAGGCGTTCATCGAAGTACATCGCTTTTCCAACTTTAAGGAGCTACAGTGACAAAATTAAAGAATTTATAACCTTTTTGGAGAAATTAAATTAAAGAAAACACCTTTAAGTTTATAAAATTATAAATGATCAGTGTGACCACTGCCAGACACATAGACAATATCCAGTGGATTGGACACAAGGCAGATGATGATCTGGTTCTTAATCAATGGACCTAAGAAGCCTTAATTTAACTTCCTGCGATTTTTTTTTTCTTTTTGGATTACTTAAAAGATTAAGAGTTTTTATTTTCTATTTTCACCGGTGAAAACTAGCGAACCAAATACGCGAACAATTGCAACCATTAAAACGGTAACACCGAACATATTGAAAAAAAGTGTAGTATAAGTTCTATTATCGACCGGATATCGTTCGTGTTTCTAGTATTTGTCACATTAAATATTTGCAGTTAAAAAAACATTATAGTGTTATTTTTAATTCGATTTGTCCTTAAAGATTATAACTTCTTTAGTTGTGTAATAGTCACTCTTCAAAATAGGGATATTCTTTTGTAAGCATTCTATACTATACTGTATTAAATGCGATATTACAACAGAATAAAGTTTTTAACTTCTGGTGTTTAAGGACTCAAATTTTAAATTCAACTGATTTATTCAAAATTTAGAATGATGTTTTAAAATTAATTTGAACTTTCTTTTTTAATAGCGTGTGATTAAAGCGTGTTAAGTTTTTATTACTAAATAAGTTACATATGAATTATTTTCTTGACTAAACTATTGAGCTGTGCTTTATTTTTATCGTAAAATACAAAATACATTATCTTGAAGTTTATGTGGCATTGCATTTAAATGAAAGCTAAAAGCTGAAAGACGGCAGGGCATAAGTCATAAAAACATGAATTTTAAATAGATGTTACTTTTACTCTATTACCATTCACCGTGAATTTAACTCACCCAAAAGCATATTTTAATGCCATTTCGTATTCAACTCACGTATTTAGGTCTTTTATACTTTTAAAAAAATGCTTCATATTTGAATCAAAATGAATAAATTAAAAAAAAAAAAACACACACACACACACACACACACAGTGGCTACGTCCAAAAAATGAGTAGAGGAATAACAAAAGAGAAAAAAAAAGTTAAAATTGCATCTTTTTAAAATTTTTGTATCAACAAAGAGTCGGTATCTTCTTGCAAACCTTATTTATCAGTTGAGCGAGAACGCAAGACAGAATCATTTGTCATTAGTCTGCAGCGAAAATGGCGTCCTCTACGAAGCAAACAATGGAATAATGCGCCAACTGAGGTAGAAAAGATTGCCAAGTTTATTATTCCTTATTTTTGTTGCATTTTACTTTGCTTCCTCATTTTCCGTGTCATTTGTCATTTTTTTTCCCTCTCTTTCAGCTTCTGTACTGTTTTCTATCTCGGCGTTGCTCTCGCTTAGGTTAATAAATGCACCTGACTTTTTTGACTAGGGCGCTGAAGGATCGACGGTCGTTTTATATTTATCTGCTTGAGTGTTCACTTCTTTGTATCGCTTTACGTTAGGAACACAAAAAGAAGCAATATTGTTCTATAAAAGAGGGCCGGGTTTTGTCAGTGACTCGGGATTAAAATATATAAATCGATATCGACCTATATTTTCTGGGTAGATTTTATTTTCCTTTATTTTTCTCGCAGCTTTTCGATCGACGTTTGTTTGAACAAAATATGCTTCAATATTATCTTTGAAAGAACAGATTTTTGACTGGATGGAGAATTTTTGAACGGAAAAAGGAAGGTTTCCCCCCCTCCAAGTTTTATTTTTTTTATTAATTGATTTTATGGTGGAAATCTCTATTCGAATTTTTGGAATATACCTAAGATAAAAGTAGAATAAAAAAGAATTTTCACTGTATTCTTTTGCATCAATCTGTCATATTAAAGTTTTTGAAATATCTTCATTTTGCTGAATTGAGTTGTAAAATTTTCTGCTGGTAATAGTAAACAGATTTAACTTTTATATGCATTGAAAACTTGATATAAATAAAGCAAAATGCAAAAACTATGAAAACAAACAGTGCAAAAAAACAAAGACATGGAAAGAGTTTAGTGTATACGAGTGAAGTTGTATTTGTATTGAAATTGCAAATTAAACGGTATTAAAAATATTTCATTCACTTTTAAAATAATGACGAAGTTTCGATTTTTAATTTTAATAATCGTACACAGAATTTATAAATGTGTGAGAGCACTAAAATTATATATTAATTTCAAAAATTATATTTCAAAATTATATTAATTATTAATTCATGTCCATGTCTAATAAAATGAAATCTTTGAAAATGAAAACAGTGATACTTAACACACTTGATTTTTCAAATTTTAACTTTTTATACAACTTAAAAATACTATTCTGAAATATTTTGTTAATTATAAGGTATTATTTCTGTTTACATTTTCCACATTATTAGAAATTAGAATATTAAATTTAACTTATTTTTAAATATTTGAAACACAATCCAATAAAAATTAAGGCACAAAATAAGTCAGAAGCATCATATGACGACATGGGCTCAAAGAGTACTTTTTTGACGACAGATTGCATTATAGGCAAATTGATACCGTCGTATGCTGACATCTATACTGCTGTTTGTAGAAAATGCAACACCATGAAAGAATCATCAGAATCAAATGAAATTTAATGCAGAAACGACTTGTACTGATACAAATAAATGATGAAATTTTCAAAACAAAAGAAACAAATTAAGCGTCCGAAATCAGTATTTGGTGCAGCCACCATGCGCTGCAATAAGTGCTGCTATACGACGTGGCATGGAGTCAAACAGATGTTGAATATCTGCTTGAGGAAGAGAATTCCATATCGCTTGTATGCGCAACCAAAGTTCGTCTTTGGAAACTGCAGGACGCGGATCACGAGCGAGACGCCGACCAACCATATCCCACACGTGCTCAATAGGCGACATATCCGGTGAATAAGCAGGCCAAGGAAGAAGTTGCATGCGTTGTGCTGAACAGAAGTCTCGAACAGTCCGCGCAACATGTGGGCGTGCATTATCCTGCTGAAAGATAGCTCCAGGGATGCCTTGAAGGAAAGGAACGACTTCGGGCTGTAGCACTTCACAGACGTACCTGTTGCTATTGAGATTACCCTCAATTCGTATCAAATTGGATCGTCCATGATACGAAATCGCACCCCAGACCATAACTCCGGGTGTTCGACCACTATGTCGTTCAATAATACACTCAGGAAGGCAGCGTTGACCGGCATAACGTCTAACACGAACACGGCCATCATGGGTCCACAAATTGAAGCGTGATTCATCTGAAAAGACAACTTGGTGCCAATCAGCTCGCCTGTCTCTGTGCTCAAGAGCCCACTGCCGACGCAGCCGTCGATGATTCGCCGTGAGGGGAATCCTGTATAAAGGCACCCTTGCACGCAATCCACGGCGCAGCAGACGACGACGAATTGACGAAGCCGACAATTGTACACCTGTAGCAGTAGACCAACGTGCTGCCAGCTGCCTGGAGGAAGCTGTGCGATCATTCACCGCCATGCGGAGCAGGTGTCGATCATCGCGCTCTGACGTCACCTTCTGTCGTCCAGTGCCTGTTTTTCGAGTTGTTCGGTGCTCGTCGGTCCACTGCATCCAAACTCGCATCACTGTGGAACTGTTCCGCTGCATACGAGCTGCTATTGCGCGATAGGAAAATCCTCCTTCTCCAAGGCCGATTATCCTCCCTCGTTCAAACTCCGTAAGTTGCTTGAATTTCTTATTCTTCCGTCGTGGAGGCATACTCAGGTCTCACTAAACGTTTGCCACTAACAAATAATCATAGACTTTTTTCAACGTCCCGCTACAGCACTTTATTTATACGCTTTCAGCATCAATTCAGAGGGCGCTGCGCGCGCCGCGCACGCGCGATGGCTCTGAAACTTTATTAATTTGCATAATATCCTATAATTGACATTTGCTGCGAATTTCATTTGATTCTGATGATTCCTTCATGGTGTTGCATTTTCTACAAACAGCAGTTTATTAAACGACTCCAAAACAAATTAGACACTGACTCATTGGTTAAATTTTATTTGGAAGCAATTTATTACCAATTGAAAATTTGATTACTTTCATTTTACATCAAATTGTCACTGTCCATGATATCTGGATTTATCTTTATTCACCGAAAACCAATCAGTAATCAAAACATTGGGTTACTTTCGGTGAATCTGCTTGAAAGATGACGAAGATAGTCTCAGGGAATGGAAAAGTTATGAGGATGATTTTATGGGAGGCGAAGGGCATCATACTCATGAACTTCTTAGAAAAAAAAAAAAAAAAAAAAAAAAAAAAACACTAGACAGTACTATATTGAGTTACCATTCATATTTCTCCTTCCTAATACATGTATTTTTGAGCCCTTCTTTTTGTCTCTCTTTTTTGATAACATATTTATGTTCAAGGCATATTTTCGACCATAAGTATATTCATATATAAATAAATGTTTAAAAATACTTTCTGCAATCAGTAGAAGATATAGTTAACAAAAGCCATTCTTATTTTTCATTAATTTCGATTCATTTTAGTACACTGAAATAAATATTCGTATTATAGTCTCGATTTGAGATAGTAATTAGAAATATTCATCAAGATGAGCATAACGTTCACGAATTCAAAATGACTAGTAGATGGAATCCTTAATCGAATTCAGTAAAGACAATTCTTGAAAACATGTCTTTCATGTTAGCTTTAAGGTTTTAAGGAATTGTTAGCGAGAAAAGCATTCCGCAATTTATAATTCTAACCGTAGAATATTACAATTAGGAGCGCCAAAGCCATTTCATCACACGACTTTCTAATTACACTTAGGAAATATTTTGAACATGATGAATGCACGCTATTGGGATTAATTTGGAAAGCTACTGGGAGTGTAATGAATATATTTTAAATAAATTGTAACAAAGAACTACCCTTTAAAGAATAAAATACCGAAATGTCTGCTTAAAAGTTTTATTTCTATGGAATAAGCAAAAATGAGAATTGTGTGTGCGGAAAATATATTGCTTACAAAATGTCGAAGAATATTTTATTACAAAGTAAATTTTAGGAGGAATTCTTACGATATTTATAAGAATGAATAAAAATGAAGTGAGAAATTTAAAAAAATCGGTATAATGCATAGTTTTCAGATATTTTTACAGTTACGGGCATTAGATTTTTTTTAATGAGTTCAACATAAATATCTGGGAATAAAAATAAAATAAAAAAATCACGAACATACCCAATTCGATTAAAGAATAGAAGTTGTTCATTTATGTGCGCATATTTTGTTAATATATAAAATGCGGACAATTTTAATTTAACTATTGAACGCATTCATTTTTCTTATAAATGAAATTTTCTATCAAAACATACCGAAATTTTTTTATATAAAAATTCAAGTTTTTTTTTCCTATGACAAAGTATTTTATATTTATTTATAACTTTATTACCAGCACAGGTAGGACATTGAAAGTATATAATATTTTAAAATTTCGTATAGCATTTCAATAAAGATAAAAATTCGTTCACTTGATTGGAAATATATAATTCAATAAAATAATATATTATTTCCATGTTCGCAAAATGTGCATTTTATACCAATTGTAATGATACCTAAGAAATTATTTTTATTGAGGGTAAAAATTTTTGGGAATAAAGCAAAAACAAAAAAAAATTAAGAATGAATGAAATAATAATCTTAATAACTCTGTTTATAGTTCAATTTATTATTTATTTTATTATCAGGACGACACCTGAGCTGGCACCCCTTCTCCTAACTTCAACGGGAGGATTTTGGGCCCCGACAGATTTAACGTGTATCAGCCCCGGCTACACGGCGGGTCTTTGGGGGCCAAGGATCGAACCCGCGACTGAATGAAAACCGCCGGCCACGGATCCGATACCATGACAACTAGGCTACCGCGGCCACAAACTTTTTTTTATAAGCGAAGTGTTCTCAGTATATTTTTATAAAAGACTGATATGTTTAACATAATACTGCTATCTCTATTTTAATCGATGCTAAAGATAAATATTATATAAATTATAAAAATATAACGAGAAATTAAATTATATAAAATAATGATTCACTTACAGTATCATTTAAAAATTTATCAATAGTTGCACTAAATATCTCTATTAATCAAGAAATCGTAAACCAATTTATTTCAGAATAGAAATAAAATAAAATTTTCTTCAATTATTAAATTAAAAATATTTAATCAATCTCTGTCTTATTATATTACTCAAATATTTATAACAGATATGAAAAACCGATACGTCCATCAAAAGTTCATGTACGTTCAACATTAATAGACTATATTAATATGATGTACTGTATGTAGACAAAAGACTCCACAAATAAAAGCATATGTAGTCCCCTTATTTATCTAAGAATTCATGTTATCTATCTTTTATCAATGTTATAACTCTATATCAATACACACACATTACTTTAATAGAGTTATTCTTAAGATAAACGATGACATGTAATTATCTAACCTTTGTATTGTCATGAGATTACTTATAAAGATTTTTTTTTTGTTTCTTCCCAAATTTTATCTAGCCCATTTAACAATGTGTTGCATTTTCTATAGATTTCGTTTACAGATATGCGTGAAATGTGAGGTCATTTTTCCTCACATAAAGACATCGTAATGACCCATTTTAGGATAGCTTCCTGCCCAGAAATGTTCAATCAATGCTGAAATACAGAGACCTCAAATGGCACAAATATCTCTTTTTGGCTCTAGCGGTACGATCTTAAGAATACAAAAGAAAGAGCTAGAAAAGACTTGAATTTTTCACTAAATATATGAAGTTTGTTAAATCTAGCCAAGAATATAATTTTAACAAATGTATAACTAACAAGTTAAAACTGGCAAACTTATAAACTTACTAAGTTTAAATTTCGAAAAGCTAATATATTTAAATACCTGCATTTAAAAAAATAATTAATCAACACAAATTGTAACACCGTTAACGTCGTATATTTTAAATTTCAATGTTTCCTTTAAGTTTTAAATATTGTATTTAACGTGAAAGAGGAAACCATTTGTATAAGAAGCTTCAGAGGCATTTCAGCTGAAATTTTGGATAAAAGCTTTCATCAAATATATATAAACAAAGCACAAATATAACATTATTGAAAAGATATATCATTGGAATATGTAAAAATTAAAGCAAAACAATAGAGAGAAAAAACTAAATATTTAAAAAAATAATTAATAATCATATTAAAATTTCTGCTAATTGAATAAAAATTTACATAAATAGTTAAACAATCTAAAGCTTAGAACCCTAAGCCAAAAAATGCAAAACAAACTCTTAAAGAACTAAATAATTTAAAATAAACAAACTGATAGAAAAACAAAATTTGGGAAAAAAGGAAAAAACGCAACTAATATTTTCCTATACTTTCGAACGAAAAAATGCGAGTTTTTACCAGTAATTGCTGATTAAACAATTACACTTTAGCGAATTATATAATAAAAAGGTGGTAACAAATCAAAAATCAGAAAATTCAGGAATTCAACCACAGAAAAAGAAAGAAAGTGAAATAGGAAACATCTTCAATTTCACTACAAAATGCCAATTTACACTTAAATAATTACCTAAATTATTGTAACACCAATTAAAAGTCTTAAATAAAAAGAGTAACATTGATTACACCAAAAATTAAACACAAAGATAAGCAATATGAAGCATAATTTAATATAAAATATTTACCAAAGACATGTCATCATGAAAAAAAATGCTGAATCTTTTTTAATTCTTAATGAAGAAAGTATATATATTGGCCACGGAATGTTTCAAATTATGAATTTTGAGAAATTGTGTGAGTGAGAAATAGTTAGGGTAGGATGGTGCCTGTGTCAAATTTGGTAAAGATGCAACAAACATTTGTTGAAACTGCAACCTACACAGAAAAAAAGGATAAAAATAATGAAAATTGATTGACACGAAGAATGAACAAAATAGAAATTTTTTAGGGTATCCCGGGAGCACATCACCCTTTTCTAAATGCAGAAAATCCAAGGAAAATATCACAAGGGTACTTTGGGTTCAGAATTCACGTTCATACCAAAGGGCATGAGATATTGAGTAAACATCAATAACACAATCCGTGTATAAGCATTGTTCTATTTTTGGGATCCAGTTGCTTTTGTATTGCCATATTTTAAAATTCGATAATACAAATTTTAGTATTATTTCGATGATTATTATATACAATAAGATATACTCCATGACTGAAATATTAGATTGCATTTCCCTTAAAAGTTCTCCCATGTGAAGTCCATTACTCGTATAAGGAACACATATTCTTCATTTCATAACTAATTACAAATTTATATTTCTTGAAAATATTCTTTCCGGTATTCAGTAATCAGAGGATTTTCATCTTTTTTTCATTTTTCATCTTTTTTTTCATAGTTAGATTAAAAATGAGAACATTAGCAGAGTTCAACGTGCATTTTATGATTTGTGAATACATATACATAAAACATAAAAGCCGCCCATTGAAGAGCACAGTATATAACTTTTTTCGAAGTAAACTTTGGCATAATAATCTATCTTCTTTATATAAGATGCCAAAACGATCCATGGCAGAGATTAAGGTAAGAATACATAAAGCTAAAACTACCGTCATCAATCTTACTTATATAATATTAAAATCTTATATCCTAAAAGCAATTAATGCAGTCATCAGTTGAGCAACTTGATTAATATTGATTAACACGTACACATCCAGCTTCATCAAAAAATTATTAGAACACTAAATTCAAAAGTGTAATTTTGCATTATTTCTACACGAATTTAGAAATACTTTATTAGGCTTGGTTACAGCATCATTTCATTGTAGAAGAAGAATGAAAATAATTAACTCCGTTAATGCATTATTTTCTTAAATAAACAGGGTAATTTTTTTGTCCTCAGAAAAAAATATTAATGATCGAAATAATTTTGCAGAGTTGTAATTAAAAAAAAAAAAATTAAAATTTTGTTTCGAAAAAAATAAAACAACAGAATTTTCGGACGGTATTTCCAAGGTATTATTGTGCATCTGAGATAAAGTAAAAATAAAAAAAAGCGAAAATATAAGGTTTACTACATCTTTAAAAAACAGTTTTGTTTTGAATTGTTTTGGCTAGCGATTTGACTACTGGTATCTCCTCCTTCTTATTCTGCATACTCCATGTACTATCCACACGACAGTATTTGATTGGTGAAAACAGGTGTTGAACCCATGACATGAATGTCTCTTATAATCATGCTCGTGATTATGATCATTGGATTATAACAAGCTCCCTCAAGTTGAAGAATAAATGTTCTTTTAAAATACATCACACATAATAACATTTTTTGTACGTTAACTATTCAAAACGCATTTCAGCAGCTAAATATTCTTTCTAAAGCAAGTAATTATACAAACAATACGTTAACGAAAGGGAAATTTAGGAAAGAAATGTAAAAAAAAATGATTAATGACGATGAAAAGTATGATAAGGAAATTGTAGAGGGTAGCAAAAATAAGTAATATCCTTTTCAAAAACTGATAATTAGATAAATAAAACAAAAAAAAAATGCAAATTTTCCGAGACAAAACGTAACGAAATATTCGAAGAAGAGGGAAAAACAATTACAACGAAGAAACAATGCAAAGAAGAAATAAGAGTTGAAAGAAATAGATGAGGACAGGAATCGATGAGTGGAGTGCAAATGAGCAACAAAAAGACAGCCTCGTGATCAGCGACGAAGAAGTAGACGCTTTGATCGGAATAATAAATTAGGAGCACGACTCAGTGGCGACGTGCATTTTTCAGCAGTCATCCTTGATCAATTTAAAAGAAAAGCCAATTCTAAGTGTAACGAATAAAATATCACTTTCATCATTATCGCTTCATCATTATTCATGACGCACTGGAGCATTTGCCAGGGAAAAAGGTGGTGTTTGAAATTGTTCTTAACGTAAGAGGAACTTGAGAATCTTAAATAATTTATTGAACTGTCTAAAACTAACCGGAATGATATCTTACGAAATAAAAATAAACTGGAATGATATTTTTAAGGATTCTGGGATGGTTTGTACAAGTTGGAGATACGTTTTCTTTTGGTTTGAATTAACATCGTTCACAAGTTTGTATGCAAGCCATTAGCGAGGGCTTTGTGATTTTAAATCACGGTGAAAAGAAGAAGACATAGTCCAGTATTACTTTCCTCTCCTAAACTCCATATCATGCCACAGGGCATATTTCACGCTAAATTTAATTTGATCTTATGTTACTTACAGTAGTTCTCCATTATTTCACACGATGGGGGTTTAAGGGTATCAATATTTGAATTTGTGTCTCAACTTGGACAGAAGGTCGAGTACGTCCACTATACTCCATTCTTCACACTAGGCAGATAGATTTTAAAATGCCTAAAACTAGCTGGAATAATATCTTATACAAATTAAAAATAAACAGAGGTGGTATTTTAAAGTTAAATATTCAGTGAAGTTTTGCGTAACGAAAGCTATAGAATTTTGATTGGCTTAAATTAACATATCATATGAAATTACATATGCATTGTTAGATAGTACAATCCGATTTTGTATCAAAGAAATTTAAACTACTGATCATTTTAAAGTAATTGATTATTTTAAAATACTAAATTAATTTTAATTTACAGACTTCAGATTACTAATTAAAAGTAAACTGTGACAATATTTTTAAAGTTCAGTAATTTAGGAAGGTTTGTTAAAAGAAGACTGGGCTTTGGTTGCTTTGAATTAACATTTGAAAAGTTACAAAAGGGACATTGGTAAGCTTTTCATGATTTTAAATCAATGCCAACAGACGAAGACTATGTCTGGGTAGTATATTCCTCTCCAAACCGTCACAATGTGTCATGACAGTTCTTTGATGTTATAATTCCATGTGTAATCTAATGAAACGTCCAGAAGTCATTATTATTTCCCATGATGGGTGTTTAGGGATCAGGACTTGTGTTTAAACTCGGACAGAAATTTGAGACCATAATTACTTGTCTACTGAGACTCCAGAGAAATTGAAGAAAATATGTGTGATGTTTTATGACTGCAACGAAACTTTAAAAAAAGTTGGAATGGTGTTTTCAGTAAATAGATCAATCGTGTTCATTGTATTATGAAACTCAAGTATAATTCACGGAGAAGGGGAGTCAACGTAGCTAAAAGAAAAATATTCCACTAGATTTTTAATAATATTTTTAAGAGTTAAGTCAAATTAAGGGGATTTAAATGAAACACATTTACTATTTCATACAATATGAGTTGATTATGCCTGAAATTTTCAAAAAAGGATACTATATGAGTACACATAGTCTGGTAGTATATTCCTCTCCATAATGAGTACTTTTTCATACAATATGAGTCACAATTTTCAAAATAGGATCAAGTACAATTCAATAAATTATAAGTACTTGACCCTATTTTGAAAATTGTGTCTATGAAAATCTCTCTCACACACAAAAGAACTTTGAAGAAAATATATTTGCGAAAGAAAGGAGTTTGTTAACTCAAATATGCTTTCAGAAAGATTAGTTTTTTCCTTAATTTTTCCATGATCTTTTTAAAAATGTACTTTACTTTTGGTCATTTTTTTGTTTTCAGTGCTATTCGAAATTATTAAGAAAATTAGGAAAAGAATTCTATATTTGAAAAAAAAAAGTTATGTAATTAATAATACAAAGTATTAAGAAAATTCCGCTACTTTTTAGAACTTTTGGATGCATAACGTTTCTTCAAATTTTAGCATCAGAAACAAGAGTGATATTCATACATAATATATTCATGTGAGCATATGTTTTGACATTACTGTTAGTATATCGACTCATAAGGCATATTATATGGTTTGAATTAACTACAGCAAAATGGACGATACATACAACATTTGTTCAACATTTTGTGTGTTTAAATCTTTTTTTTTCTTTTCATGAGTATTCCATCAAGATGTTAAAACTGAAAATGAAATTAATAAAAAAATTATCAACTATATCTAAACATGAGGGCAAAAAACAAACTTTCATACAGTTATTAAGGTAAAACTGAAGAGAGCAGTAGGAAATAATATAGTACAGAATAATAAATTTGAAAGAGGATTAAAATATGATAAACAAACGAATTACATTTTATTCGCAATATTAGAAGATGAAATTTAATAAATGATTTCAGAATACTATAATTTACAATACCAATTATTATCAATCAATTCTTAATTCACCAGAATATGCTTTTTTAAAAGCTTTAAAACTATAGTTCTCTATTTCTAAATCCCAGTTTCAAAGTTAACTTAAAGATACAAGTTCGGGTTCTATCCTCATCATCTGACTGTTCTTCCAAAAGACGAGATTCTTAGTGAATAATTCGGAACAATGTTCAAATGGTACATTAATGAAAACAAATATTTGTCTTAAAAATAAAATTAAAAATGAGTATTGTACTATAATTCAATTTTAAATAAAATTGTTTTCTTCTTATTATAATGAAACAATATATGTAACCTACAGGTAGCTGAAAGATGAAGTTCATTGAAATATTGCATATTAAAACTTGTTTATTTATTACAAATACCCATACCAGAACTTAGATTTTAAAAGATCATAGCTTTTAATTGTTTGAAAAATAGGCTCCTTCTTAATAACTCCCCTGAAAAACAGTAAGATTCTTAGATTGCAAATTAGTGGTAAAAATGCTTAGCAACGATTGGTTACCTTTGTTACGTTGTTTAAATACCGGCTCATGCAGAGCTATTTCCTAATTATAAGAAGAGAGGAACGTTTTTTTTATTCTTTCATCTTCATTTTTTCGGAACTTTAATGCTCCACCTCAAGTTGACGTTTTATCCAATAAGTACACTTGGACGAAGCAAATGGTTCGGGCGTGCATTTTTGGGACCGAAAAATGGAACATATTCTTGGATGAAGGCCAAAGTGTAAGAACTTTTGTCATGGACTCGAAAGCGGATGAAAAAGAAAAAAAAATAAATAAAAATAAACAAACAAACACAAAAAAATGAAATGAAATGAATTTTTCTACCTTCATACTTTGCATTTAAAATATGCTATTTTTTTAACTCTTCCATGAAAAAGTTACGAAATGAAAGAGTTCCCTTTTTTCCTAGTTTTGCTTTTTTTCTTTTCCAAGATGTAGTTTCATAAAAATTTCCCGCTTTTGCCCAGGTAAATAAAAAAAAATATATATAAGAAAAAAAGTAGATGGAGGGAGCGTGCCTGCATAATTTGTATCATTTCTTAAATTTCAGAGAGAGGTAAAAGAGTACATCGTTTCTTTCTACTTTATTATGTAACTGATGATGTGAGGTTATATAATAACTTAATAAGATTTATAACTAACTCAGATATGAGTTTCTCGACTGAATCAAAATGTATGGTTGATATATTCCAATAATAATTCAAAAATAATATTTCATTTTTAAGAGGAATTAAGATGAGATACGTAGGAAATTTATTGGTTAAATCTTTGGTAAATAAAATACTCTCTTTTCTCCCTTTCCCTGAAAATTTAATTCATACATCACGAGCAAAATTTAAGGTTTCTTTTTATTTTTTATTTCAGGAGTTATTTATTATCTCATACATATAAGTTGCCAAAAAGTAGAGGGAACTGTCATCATGAAACATTATGATAAACTCCTACAAAGTTAACAAGAAAACCAAACAGTTTTTATAAATAACAGAAAAAGAAAAATGATCGCGGTTACAAAAAAAAATAATCAATCAATGTGAAAATACAAAAATTAAATTATTCCTCTTGTGTATGGAGCTCAAATTTTCGCTCATAAGATTTGTTGTATTTCATATTTATGGCCTTCTGAATTTTACTTTTTTTAAAAAAAGTTTTAGGGTGGATAATTTCAACAAAGAATGATTAGTTTACACAAAGTTCCTAAAAATATTTAATCATCATAGAAAAAAAAAAAAAAAAGAATGCAAGGCATAAAAACTAAATAGATGGTATAAAAAGAAAATCCCTCAAATAAGTTTGGAATGTTTCTTAAGTTGAGTGACCTTCCACGTAAATTTTATTTAAATTGATACTTTGATAAATGGTTTTTTTTTTCTATGAAACAATATAATCTTTTAAAATATTTTAAATTGCTGATAAAATCAAGATTATTCTTTTTTTTTTTTCTATTAAGGGGATGTCACAATTGGTTCATGCAATAGATCTCATTCAAATGAGAACAGAACGACATCGTCATTGATAGTTTCTTCACCAAGCTTCTTAGCTACGATGTACGAGGACTTCGAAGGCTAGTTCATAAATTCAACGTAAAATATTGATTGAAAGTTGAGGTTTATGGCTAAAGGGCCATAAAGGGGAGGTTTATGACTAAATCTCACTCTGTTACGTCTATGTTGGTTAGTTTTATTAACACAGCACCAGAGGCAACACAAGGCTATTTGCAAAGAACCTCGTAATTTTGAATATCGGACAAGTAACGAGGATGACACCCGAGCTGGTGTGGTGATGAGGGAGACATCTGAGCGACACTCCTCTCCTAATTTTACACACCACGACGCGGGAGGACTTTGAGCATATACAGATTTAACGTGCATCTGCTTCGGCTACACGGTGGGGCTTAAGTAGAACCAAGGCTCGAACCCACGACTTGACGAAAACCGCTGGCCGCGAGTCCGCGGATAAGAGCACTAGGTTAAAGTGGCCTATGTTGTACTGTTGTTAACATTGTGTAACTGAGATTCAGACGTTGGAAATAAACTGGTTGTGACAGAAAGAAGGATGAAGAATAGAGAAAGATCGCTAATGTATCTGTTGTTGCGTTATCGCCAACTGTACAGCACTCTCTTGTGATTAAAGTGAAAGAATCTCATTGTATCAAAGCAACAACAACAGAAAGCTGCTTTAAAAAGCTTTGTCATAAAAAATTGCCTTTTATTTACCCACAATTCCAAATAAAATGCATCTAGTATCTTGGGAAAGCTTCGCCCATGTTTACCAAAGACAGTATACTTCATGAGAAAGAATCTTAGCTGGTAACTTATAACTCTGTTAATTTCCACACCATGCCGCATGAGGTGAAAATTAAGAGAGTGAACTGGCTCTCATTTAACACTTTGCAGTTCTCTCTCTCTTTTTTCTTTTTGGTTTCATTTTCTGATGATTGGACTAAGTTTAATTCCCAACACCCTCCATTATTTATCATATATTTTGTAGGACTGGGGACTTGAGCATTGAAGGTCTTGAAATCAGTGACCTTCACCATTGGATTATAGATGCCCATCTTGAATATAAAGTAAAGAATGATGACATTTGATTTCCGTCAGCTGAAAATTTAAGAGCCTTTTTTCATTTTATAATTTATTACGTTCTTATTGAATAAATTCATTTTAACTATACTTATGGTCATATCTATGTTAAAATACATGTAATTTCACTCTTCAAGCATTTTTATTCAGTTATTTACAATCCGGCCTACATTTAATGCAAATTTACAAACATATTTATATACGATTTAATTATTCTTATTATTTTTTTGTTGAACAGATGTTCTTAGTTATTTTTTTACCATGAGGGCATTTTTATCAGTAAGGTTAAAACCATATGACTCCATTTCCGTGCTCTAAACATATTGTTATGCAAGAAATAAAATTGAAAGATGCGAGATTCGCTCTTGTTTTTACTACATCATTTTGATGATGTTATTCCATTCCATCAAATTTTCTTCCTCCAGCGAACCCACTTTCCCCCAAGTTTATGCAGATAGTTTTGAATTGAAATGAACTACATCTTCAGTTTTTGTTTCGGCTTTAAATATAGTGAGATAAAAAGAGAAAAAGAAAAAAAAGGGAGTTAAATAGAAGAGACAGAGAGAAGAATAAAAGGCAGTGTAAAAAACTTCAAGAAAGATGTTTAATTTAAATACTAAATACTGAACACATTCGGACTCCATTTACTCGCGAGTCCACTTAATTCTCGGTTATACTATGGTTCTCATCTTTTAAAGTTCTGATTAATCTTCTTTTTCAGATGAGATCAGGACTTTCTGTTAGGCTCAGTCATTAATACAGTTCTTTTATTTCTATTTCATATATCATGAGATAAACATGCCATAGAGTTCTAATTTTGAATAGCAAATTTATCATCTGATTGAGAGAAACTAGAAACATGAGAAAGGAATAAGTCACATGCATTTGTGCAAAAAAAAAAGAGCAATAAGAAATACAGGAGAAGAATAAAAATACTTTTCAAACAATTAAAATATAATAACTAATGTACATATAATAAGCCCACAAAATAGATGCAGGAAGGAAACGTTAAAAATCATATAAAATAGACTAGTAGATACTTGAATCAAGAAAGGGGTGTGATGGAATAAAACCAGTCTCTAACAGTAGAAGAAACATGGCAACAAAGCAAAAACTCCAAAGAAGATTTTAAAAGAAATCCGAGACAGCATGGGAAACTTTGAGTCTGAAACGCTTCAGACAAAGGGCTTAAAAATAAAGCAACGGTCGCAAAGCCGGAAAGCTATCTGTTCGAGTCAAGATGCGGCGAAATAACGAGATTGAGATACAAAGAAAACCAAATGAGTGGGGAAGGTTCGCGGTTTGAATGTTTGAGGCAAGAGAGGAGGTGAATAAGGGCTGCGAGTCTCCTCATCGTAAGATGCAGACACTACAGAGAAAATAAAATCCGTCTAAGAAGAGATAAGCAAAGGTTGTATTTGAGGCACAACCTTTGAATGTTTGTGGTTATGCGAGGATTGATCATTTTAATACTTTTTGCTTACCTTTTCTTAGATATGAAAGTTTGGAATGTTTAAGAATCGCGATTTCTCTGAAAGTTAAATGTACCTGTTTGGATGCTTTTTTGGTAAGATTGGTTTCAAGGTCTTGCGGTCAATAAGGCATCTGAAACTCTGGCAGTGTTGTTCAGGATGGGCACCGCATACTGCCCCTCCAGTATCATCTTGATGATACAAGGAGGATAATTGATATTTGCAGAGAATATAGCTTTTCTAGCCATTTCTGCAATTGATACACAATCTCTCCACTTTCTATTGAGTTTCGTTTTGGACAGTTCCCATTTGGCTTCAATGTCTGGATAATTGTAAACAGTAGTTTTGGGTTGTGCTGCCATCTCGTGTTCATGTCTTGAGTCACCTCTTCGGTTTATATGTTTTTGATCCCGTGGGGAAGAATACAGGTGACCTTCGAGTGCTGGCAGCGTTTCGAACCCTTGACTGCTCGATCTTAGGCTCAAAGGAGATCTCCACTCAGGCTAGCTGTAAAGGCATTGTAACTTTTGACGTTGTAGTTGAAGAGAGCCGTCGTATGTGATTTCCACACACACACACACACACAAAACCACCGTCAAAAAAAAAAAAGGGTACGATTATTGCAGAAAATTCAAATCGATTTTTGAATTTATATTGTCGCACAATTTGTATACATATTGTAGCTGGCAGTTCACTTAACACGCTGCTGAGTAACATTGGAACCCGATTACGTCGCGAGTTAACGGGATCGGTCTGTAACACTAACGATACTACTAGAAGGTTACATACGTATTTATAAAGAGGACAGGAGATTTTGAGCGACTGTTCTGGTTTTGTGTCTGCTAATGGACTGTTTGGAATCACTCTTGACTGTCATCTCATCAAAGAACATGAGAAACTATTAAAAACTTCAAGTATTTGAAGAATCTTAATATTTATTAAACTTGAACTGTTGGAATAGTGAGTAATGAAGA
>BMAW01122873.1:254099-278258 GCA_019974015.1 Nephila pilipes | reverse complement strand
GACAAAAGAGAAGGGTATACGATTATTGTTATAAAGAAACAGGGAAAGATTGCTAAAGAGAGAGAGAAGGGCTTTGAGAGGCGAGTAGAGAGAAAGAAAAGGATAGAAAGAGAGAAATAGGAAATGAAAAGAAGACAGAGATAAATAAAAAAAAAGAGAAAAGTGTAGAGAAAAAAGAAGCAATATATATATATATATATATATATATATATATGTAGTGTTCTAGCCACATTTAGAGAAAAAACTTCAATTAAGTTGCAAGTCGCTGATGCTGATAGTGATATGCTTAGTCTGGATTTAGATTAAGACATCGATTAAACGCTAGTTGAAACTTGCATCTTACTTCCCACTCTCAGTTTTATTTAGTTATTCTATTTCCCTCAAATAGAGGTTTACTTTTGTTATTTCTTTGAAACTGAGCTGTAAATACGTTAAATGAAATAAAGAAACTACAGGGTTCGTAATTTGATTTTGTGAAAATCTCTCGAATGTTACCTGGACAATATTTCTAAGAAATAAATCAAAGACATTCCGTAGAGACTCTACAAAGAGAGTAATAGCGTTGTAAAATTTGTACACAGAGACAATAGCTGTAAAATATGTTATAGTAAGTTTTTGATATTTTAAGCCTCTAATTAAAACAAAAAAAGCACAAAAATAACAAAGTGTAGATAATAATATACGTACTAAAGAGATGATATCCTAAATTATAATAATACTTAAATGCACGTATATTCAAAATATAATAAACTTTAAATGAAAGTCATTAGTTACAGACATTTTAAGGAGAATGTTGTTGCTATTTTTGTACCTTGAACAACAAGAACAGCAATACAAAGCGTGTGATGCATTTATAAGAGGAATTCACGCAATGTATAACTAATTATAGCAGAAAAAAGTAATAAATATTTTTTTTTCATACAAGTTCACTCATATCAGGATATTTTTCCTTGCTTAAGAATTCCTGTTTGTAGGTAGAAACAAGATTCTATCTTTTCGACGTTATCATACGTAACCTAAGTAAAATGTTAAACAAAAAAAAAATTATATTTATTTTTAAAAGACACAAAATTTATACAGAATATTAAGGACTCATACATAGCTTTTGGCTTGCTTACAAGCCTTTTTTCTTTTAAATTGTTTTCTCTACGTGTTTCGCACTTAACTCCTGCAAAGTCTTGCATTACATTGGTCTATATTTCCAATAAAAGAAATCCCCCATAGCTTTCGCTCTCTCTTCCTTTATACGCTCAAAAATTTCCCTTTTACCCTCTGGGGATTTTTATTTGGTACATGGATTCATCGCACAAAATAGGAAATTTTTGAGTACGAAAGCCTACGCCTAAGCCTCTTTTGTTGTATAAATACATACATGTGTGTAGTATCGAGAGTATTCACAACTCTCTTAAAAATAGGGGAAAAAAGATGAGAAGATATCAAGAAATATCTTTACATGTTTTGTTCTTTTAAAAATTCGGAAATATTTATAATAAAAACGAACAAAATATTTTGTTAAGATGAAAAGATGACGAAGCATTTTTCAGGAGTGTTTTGATACGTATAAACATCAACCGTCAAAAGAGTGTTATATGATCTTCTATGTTGCTTTAGGCGTTTATTTTTTTATTAGTTGTACTAAAATATGATGTTTAATTAGTTACTTTAAGAAGCCATTTAAATATTGGCACATACAATTACTGAGTCATTATTTCCGAGCATTAGTAACTTTAAAAAGATTTGAATAAATAGCTTTGGTAAGGATATAATATTTCAGATTATTTAATTTGGTGACATTTAGTTTTGTATACTAAAAAGAATGGCGTATAACATATTTTGATCCACGATAAAGGAAAGTGAAAAAATATAAATGCCCATTAAAATAAAAGCGAATTTTCATAAATTTGAAATATTGCCAGTTTTTACAAATGTAGTTAGAAAAAAACAGTGCCAACTTGGACTTAACTTACATTCTTTTTTTTTTGTTTATCGATGTATTTTATTTTTTCCTTTGATTCGTCAATAGGCACTTGTGATGCATTTATTATTTTATATCATAATTTAATATTTCAAATTTGTATTAGTATATAAATATTTTATCGAAAAAACAAACTAAGAACAAATTTGATAAATTTCATAACATATGAACAAGAAAAATGTCCTTTTCAAGAATAAAATAGAAAAATATGTAATTATTATAAAAATATTTAAATATGAAACATAAATACAGCAACCATGAATACATGATGGTTGTCTAAATAGTACTTATTTTGACGTTAGATGGCGTATCTATGGAAGGCGGTGTTAGAATTATGTTAAACGGCTTCAAAACAAATATGACATTGAATCATATATTTGTTTTAAATTTTTTTAGCCTTTTATATATATATATACTGCAAAGTACAATTTGATTACTGCTATATCGAGTCGTCGTCGTTGATAACCCCGGGATTCATCACTATACACCGGAAATCATGCAACAGTCAAAGCAGTGAACAGTACCCCGTGATTCTGTTCTAAAGAAGGCGAAGGTGAGCTCATAGACTGGCAAACTTATAGAAAGAATATTTGGAGATATGACGAACGTCATATTCACGGAGATCTTAGAAAAAGAAAAAAAAAATGACCAATGGAGAAAATTACAATGAGTTACTTTTTTCCTAGTATTCCATTTTCCTTTCCTAACGCGGGAACTTTTTGAACCACACACGTGGATTTTAAATCTATTTATATTACTAAAATCGTTCTGTACGAATTCAGAATCTATCCACGTTCTTTGAAAGTAAACAACAACTGATCTCACATTTTTATCAGCAAAAACAAATAATAAAATATAAGACATCTATAATTAACGAACCATTCAAATACTTAATGATACCCAAATACACAATTATGCGTCGATATAATTGTAAGAATGCTGTTACTTTACAGATTCCAAAGATGGAGTTGACAAGTGATTACGTAATTACAGTTCCAGATTCGAACAGTTGAGTCCTTTTGGATTCTAGGTAGTCCGAACTAATTATATCGGAGCAGTTAAGGCCTAAACTAGATTGAACTCCTGGAAAAGATCTTCGCCTTTAATAAGCTTCGTTGAAACGATGCGGATACATTGTAATTTTCGAATGTTGTTGCATTCGATAGGAAACGACGAAATAATTGCTAGATGGATGAGTATCGAATTATCTACCTTACTGTTGTTGATGCTCTTGAAGAGAATTGCATGGATATTGATTGGATCGATTTTTCTAGCTTTTCAAGAGATAATCTTAACGCGAAAGTTGGACCAATGTTTGGAAGGCGATTAAATATAGTCAGTAGACATTTAACAACGTCAATCTTAAATGATCTTTTTCATTAATTTTGAATTAAATTTAGTTTTTAAAGAAACATTTATTGTAATAAACTCTAAAAGGAGTTTATTTCATGTTGTACTTCCAATGAACGATATGTTTTCATATCTAATTAGTCTTGAATACATAATGAATATTGCACACTCATCTCTCAATCGAATTAAATATACAATTTTTTTTTATCTTTATTTAAAATACGAACGAAAAATACTACGAAAATAATGATTATTTCTATATACACATACTTACAAGCATAGCCTTAACATTTTCCATTTTATTCAATCAAAATCATAAAAAATTTACCATTTTTCTTGATTTTCCGAACTTATTAAAACAATTAATCTTCTTAACAGTTTTTCAGTCAAGAGATTAACTATGCGATGTATTTTCTTGTTAATTTAACGCCTAAGCCTCATTCCAAGCAAAGCAAAAATATTTCAATTACAGAACAAGTAAACTAAATTTTTTCATGATACGATTGTTACAAAAATGAGAGTTCCTATCAATGAGGTTAGCTAAAACTGGTTTTTGATTGGTTTGGCATAGATCACATGATCTATTCCACAAGCAGAAGAAACACCAAAATATTAAACGCCATTTTTGAGTTCTATGAACGTAAGCTTCACCAATTACTTGTCTTGCACCACAGCTTTCGATAGTTACATCTTTTATGCTCTAAATTTTACATCTTGATGGGAAGGAGATTTAGAGCAATTGAACAGCAATTGAAAACGGTTATATATAAATGCCAACAGAAAACTGATTAGTTTGGCATATGCCCATGACCTAATTCTCAAGCGGAAAGCAGCAAAAAACGCTAAATACTTTCAAGTTGAGGAGATCTTGATACGTTTCCGGTTATCACATCTTTGATGCTCATACATTAATTCCTTGGTAGTAATAAGAATTTGAGCTGCTGAATAACTAATAGCTATGTCTTGTTATGAACTTCAAGAAGTAAATTTTTGTACAAATAAGAATAAAATAATTGTTCTTATTTTTTAAGAATAAATCCATCTAGTTTATTCTGTGAATAAGAATCAATAAAATGAAAGATACAGAAACTTTTTAGAGATATAACAATCTTTTTCAGCAAAGTTAATTCATTAAAATTATGAAATAACTCAACATAAACCATTAATACTCAAAATGCAGGAGTGGCTCTAAGTAAGTAAATAATCTTCGGTAAATCCAATGTGTGGTAGTACTCCTATATCTTAAAATATCAAATCTATAAGATCTGGATTCAAATGTTTCCCCCAGAAAAAAAAACACTCATTAAGATTAGCGGCATTCCGTTGTTTTCTGCTGGCATTATGCACTATTCGGGTTTTAGAATGCTACCTTATACCTTAAGGTCGGATACCTTAAAGAATTATTCTTAAAAACCTTCCTGTCAGGCATTGTGTATCCACTATTATTGATTGATTGATATATACTAGTATTTCAATAATTCATGTATCTAGTTGTTCTTTCCCTTCATAATTATATCTTTCAAGCAATGACTCGACACTAATAAATATTTTTCTAACAACAGGTATCTTCTACTCATGACACACATTTTACTTGATTAGAACATACCATATATTGCCAAATAAGGACGATCCATGTATAAGCCACAAGTGCATTTCTTTTTCCACTGAAAATCTGTTCTTAAATATTTCCAATCCCAAAAGTCTTTAAGAAACATTTCTTTTTGGAGATTCCATCTTAAGTTACAGCTTGAACATTTAAAAATTGTTCAATATTTGATGGTTTTCTACCCCAAATGGAGGAAGAGGACAGTCGGCCGATTTTGGAATGCCGGCGGCTTTTCGGACCATTGATCACTGTGTCCGAAGAAAAGCTGTTCATACGCTTTTTGATGCTTCTTTATCAACCAGACCGAAAGAAACGTCCTCAGGCAAGTTATTAAGGCGTTTTAACTTCTGAACTTTGTTGTTAAAGAGAATCACTGCATACTCTCCCTCCAGCACCATCGAAATGATACAAAGAATATTCTGGACGAAATTTGTAAGGAAAGTAACTTTTCCAGCAATTATTGCAATTGATATGCATCATCTCCCTGTTGTATTGAGTTTTACGTTGAATAGTTTCTATTTAACGTCATCGGCTGCCTCGGATTGAGTGGGTGGTCTCGTTGATACGTACGCCTTTGCCAGAATATCACTAGTCGCGATTTATGCTCAGTTGTCTTAGATAGTCACACCGATTCAATTGTTTTTGTGTAGGGGATAAATGCTACCAGTAGTTTTAGGCTGTTCTGCTATCTAGTGTTCAAGTCATGGGGCATCACTTCGATGTTAGACGGTTTTGACCCCGTGGTGGCCATGGTGGGAGAAAGAGTTGACCTTGGAGGGCAAGTGGTGTATCAATCCATTGACTCTGTTATTGATGTACATCCCCTCCCTGTTATATTGAGTTTCGCTTTGAACAATTCCCGTTTGATGACATCGGCTTTGCTTGGGGGGGGGCATATGCAACCAGTAGCTCTAGGCTGTGTTGCCATCTAGTGTTCAAGTCCTGGGTCACCACTTCAGTGTTAAGTGGTTTTTACTCCGTGGAGGGGTAGAGAGTTAGCTTTGAAGTGCTGGTTGCCTTTCGAATCCTTGAAAACTGGGTTTGAAGAAACATTGGAAGTTCGCTTTACCGCTGCACCTTTACCGACCAGACCGAGAGAGACGTTACTGTCGGGCTAGTAATTAAGGCATTTCAACTTCAGGTATAGTTGTTGAAAAGAGCTGCTGCAAGTATTGCATCAGAAATTGTGTGGATGGCAGCGATAACGATTTTGTGTATGAAGACATAAAGTCTAGTATGGAAAGCATTATAAGTGATGGTGATATACATCCAAATATTCCAATGAGTGAAAGTGAATTTGATGAATGATTTGAATCCTTTGATTCTGACATTGAAGTAAGTATTCATGCGACTTTTCTTCATTTTTTTGCATAAACTTCTCATTTAAAATACCAAAAATGTAAGTTAGAGAATTTAAAAAAATATGTCTCTTCTATAGTTATTTTTATGTGTACATTATGTACGGAAATCTGTTATTATTTCTAGTGTAAATTTTGGAATCTTTCCGAGACAAGAGCAAATTTCACCAGCATCAGATTTGTCGTTTCGGCGGCGAGTCAACAAACCAGTAATAAAAATATTTTCGAAAATGAAACAACTCATTTTTATGAAAATAATGGTTAATTCATTTAGAATCACTTCTCTAAAAAAATGAAATGTTTAACTCAAGAGATAAAAAGTGCTACATTTGGCGATTTATCACTTACTAACGAAAACGCACCAATGATTTTTGCGAACTAGTAGATTGTTGTATAATCAAACTTTCTTGTTTTAGAAAAAGTTCCAAAATATTTCATTAACGCACGGAAATGTACAATAAATTTACTCGTGCTGCTTTTTTTCTTTCCACAATAACGAAGCTTCACAGCATCCACCCTTGGAATGCAGTTGCATACCGAAATTATTAATTTGTGAACAACTTTATTCTTGTCTGTTCAAGATCATACGAAAAGGATCCCATATTCTATAAGCCACTTAAACCTTTCTCAAATGAAAAGAAAAGTATTTCTTAGCAAAGTATATTGATTAAATCAGGAGCAAAATCACATCGACAGCAGAAACCTGTAGAAATTTTGAAGTAAACATTTGTTGAATACGTAAAATATTATGTTTACTTTTCTAACTCCTTTTAGAACTGGTCACATCGTGTTTTATTCATAATATCGTCAACCTATCAAACATTATGAGAAAGCTGCTTGAGTAAAGTAAGAAAATGAAAACTTACTTAAATTTCAATCAATCTCGAGTGCATTTTTACATGTTTACGTATAGTTACAAAGGGTAATGATAATTCTCTCTCAAGCAAATTTACATTAGAAACAATAATTGCGCGTCAGGGGAATACAATTATAGTAAATTTCATTTATAAACGATATAAAAAAATTCTTTTAATTCTATTGTTTCTAAAACGTCCTCAGTGCCCTGATATCGAATTTCAGATCTATTAAGTCTGTAGAAATTTTTATAGCTTTCCAAATAATTTTTTTAGATTTCTTTAACGGAAAAAAAAGCATCTATCATTTGAAGTGGGAAATTAAACAAAATAGTTAGACATCGTAGATGCAAGGCTTGACAGAATAATGGTAATGATATTTTTATGTAATAGCGGGAATATTCCTCTTAAACACGTTTTATTATTTTTTTTTAAAAAAAAAAAAACATATGCATCTGTTTCATTTTATCACGGCTAAAAACTGTATTATATAATACATAAAACGAAATCATGTGAAATAATTTATTTTTAAGGAACAGGTTTGAAAAACCTAGAAGCTCTTTTAATAGTTATTTAGACATAAGGCCTAACATTCAATTACTACTTATTTTTATTAACTGCAAATATTAACTATTACTACATATTATTTACTTTTATTATCATTTAATTTCTTTATAATTTAAATAATATTAACGCATACATTCATTGCTTACAACATGATATAATACATACAAATAAGCCATTACGCTATCCGAGATTTCATTTTATCCCCTGGAAATCAGTAAACTAGTAATACACTGTTGTATAATACACATTCACAGATTAGGCGACGATGAATAAAAATGCAAAGATGGAAATATTAAGAAAGAGATCCAATACCTGAAGGAATACCAAAAAAAGTTAGCAAAGAGATAAAAGGCAAATCATGAAAAAGTACAATACAAGGCATGAAAAACAATGAAAACAAAGAAGAAGAAAAATTCGAAAGAAAATGAAATATAACATTTATAAATTCTGAATCTGGCTTATGACATACGAGCTGTTTAAATATGTTTTACAGCCCTAACATTCCTAACAGAAAATTGTTATATACAAATATGAAAATATGTGATTTACACAAATATGCGAAAGAAAGTTTTTTTTTTATATTTATTTTAGGCAAAAATTCAACGACGAACGAAAAACATTTTAGATTACATTAAATAATTGAACTGAACAAAAAGGAAATACTTACAAACTCATAGCTACTGTCGCTTTCAGATCAATAGTGCTCGAAATGACTAATATCAATATATATTTTCTGTGAATGATGACGTACGTGCTATTCTCAATTTGGGAATTATTCAACATACCTATATTCAATGGTGGCAAGGTCGTACGAACATTCCGTTTGCCTTTGTCTCGGTACAGAGTAAAAAATATCTAGAGGTGCAAAATGAGAAAAATCACAACGGAGATGTTGAATTAATTAAAAAATTCTTTGAAAAATATTCTAAAAACAATAAAATTAATTTCATGTTCCAATGATTACAAAACTTTCAAGGCACTACTGCAGTAATAGATAAATATATATGGCAACAAATTCAGGACTTTATAATGTTTAAAAAATGCGAAATATTCACAGTAGTTTAAAACATAGACCATTCTGTATAAAAAAAATAGGCCATTTAAATCTTGAAAGGGACTTAAAATTGCAAAACACAGGTTTGGAGTATGTGCAGGCAATACAATGTGACCAAGTCGAAATAAATAATTCACTCTAGTTAAGTCAATATTTTTGAATTTTTATGATACCATATTTTATACTTATCCCTTAATTTTATTATGTTCAAGGGACTTCCAAAACACCAGCTTTTCATTTTATTGGTATTATAACTTTGTACTATTTAAACACCTGGCGAAATAACGAAGTTACTAAAAAATCGGAAAAATTTAGTTTAATTAGTTTTTTTTTTCGCTTTAAGACATTTAATCTACCATTTCTTGTAATAAAGTAGTGTCATTTTGTTGAAAATATAGATTATTTAAAATTACAGAATTTACGCATATTTTTGTTCTGTATAAAACAAACTGAAGATAAATTTGATTAATGGTATCTTAAAAAACATCCATGGCGCTATTTTTTTTTCTAGTTCTCACATTTCTAAAATCAGTGTAGTAACAGGTTTTAAAATTTCATATGGGTGATACGATACGGTAAGAAACAGCACTAAACATCGAAGTGAATGATTTTTTTAGTTTTTATTAACGTCGCACTAGAAGCAACATGAGGGCTATATTGGCGACGGACCTCGTAATTTTGAGCCTCGATCAAGTGACGAGGACGACACCTGAGCTGGCACCCCCTCTCCTAACATCCACACCACACCATTGGGAGGACTTTAGGCCCCGGCAGATTTAACGTGAATCAGCCCCGGCTACACGGCGGGTCTTTGGAGGCCAAGGATTGAACCCGGGACTGAACGAAAACGTCCGGCTACGAATCCGAAACCATGACCACTACGCTACCGCGGCCACTCGTAGTGAATGAACGAAATAGCGAGTGTTGGCAAAATGACGAAGATGCATGGACAAAATAGTAGCTGGAAAAGAGCTTCACAACTGATATGTCAAAAAATTGACAAGAAATGAACAAATTATTTAAGAAGCACAATTGTTCAATCAAGACTTAACAGATTATCTATAACAGCCAATGAATATAATCAAGCTCGAGATCTAGACTTAAAAAGTACAATTAAAAATTTACGCAGTTGAAGGTTCGTAGAAAATATTTGTTTAAGCTCGTAGCCTTAGGTTAAAAGTTTAATTATTATTCTTTGGGATAGTGACTATTTAGATAAATGATTTATTCATCGTTGTTATTTCATAATACTACTGATATCTAAGGTAGTTTGCATATGTGTGAAAAAGAAAAATTCTGCAATAGTCGTGCGGATTTTTTTCAAAAATGGATGTTTGTCAAAATTGCAGAAAAATAAAGTTCTCTTGAATCGCATGCTATAGTGTCTGCTTTGTGTGTGTTTTATTAAGGGTGCTTTATCGGTGATAAAAATACAAGAGGTAGATCTATGCACTGTTATTTCTTTATATATTTTTAAAATTTTACAGAAGTAAAAAAATAAGTAAAAAATAAAATAAATGAAAACTACGTTAAATCATTTTACCGTCGATTTCCTTGATTCCATTTTATTCAACTTAGTCCCCAAAAATCGAAAATAAAAGCGGCAGATAGCTAAGTCTCTGAAGACACTTGGTACTTTCCTTTGTTTAACACATATACACTTATCGCACTTTTTCTATAAGCTATGACTTGCATCATTTTCCTTAGACGTAATATAAGAAATACGGTTATAATGAAGTACGTCGAACTTGACATAAGTGTGCACCATTGGAAAATGAAAGAAAGGACTAGCTAGTGAATAACTGTCACATATATGCATAAAGTTAAAATTTTTACATTGTCTTGGAACTGTATTCTTAGAGAAAAATTATTTTAGACCGCGACAAACGCTAAAAATGTTTGTGGTCGAAAAAACAACATTAGAATCGTCTGTCATTCCACATTTTTTTCTCTTTATAAGTAAAAGAACCACTTTTCATTGACAGGCCCATACGATAAAACGATTTATTACTCTACTTTTTTCAACAAGTTTGTAATATTGTAATGGATAAAAGAAGCATTGATTTAAAGACAGACGATTCTTCTCATTTTCTGTGACACCATCTTCATAATTTTACAGTCTACCTGATAGTAAAAATTATTTAGATTTTTACATATCATAAAGTTATTTTTGTTTAAATAAATGAATTACTCTTAAACACATTAACAGAAACGCCTGATTCTTCAATTTGCTTAATTTATCTGTTAAAATAGTTTTTAAATCAAAATAGGTTAAGGTACGGATATTTTTTTGCATTTTAAGCGTTCTCACTTAACGCGATGTTTATTATTTTAAGCTACTTCTTTTTACGTATATATATATATATATATATGGAGTGACTCATAAGAGAATATAAAAAGTTTAGGTGTCTGCCACTTTGGTAAACATTTTGTTCGGATGTGGTAGAATTGTACGTTAATAAATAGGTATCAGTGTCTTCTAGTCATGTTCACTAGAATTTATATATATGGTCTTTACCGAAAGATACAGTAGGAAGCAGAAAATTCACATCCACTTTATCAATAGATTGGTTATAGAAATTAGAGGCATACAGCACAAAACATGAAAAATTACTTTAAACAAGAAGACATCAACATTCATGAACAATCACCCTTGTAATAATTATTTTATTACTAGAGTAATAAAATTGTTCATTAACAATAAACAGAAAGAATAAAAGGGAATTAAGAGGCATATTACCGATCACTTTTCCATATAATTTCTATATCTATTTTGCCATTTTTCTGAACGTGGGACCACTTGCTTAGTCCAGATTAGTAGAAATTATGTACTTGCGCAATGAGCCACACAGATCTTGGCAGCTGTTTGAAGAGAAACTTCTTCCTGATAAGTGTTTTTTCAATTTCAGAAAAAAGGAAATAGTCACTGAGTGCCAAATTTGGGCAGCATGAGAGAGGAATCCAAATTTCCAATTTGAGCTTCTACAGCAATTCTTGAATTTGACGAGCTATATGGAGCCTAGTATTATCATGCAGGAGGATGATAGTATTATTTAACATAAAAATGCGTTTGCGTTGGATGACTTAACGCAATCTTGTCAAAGTTGTACAATAACAATTGACAGTAACGGAAATGACCCGCTCCAGAAACTTAAAAAGACCAGAATACGGTGTCCAAAATTTTACCTTCAGTGGGTGTAATCTTACACCTCTTTTTCATGGTAATGGATGATCTTGCTGGTTTTCTGTCCTTAGTGTGATAAAGTCGAAATGATTAAGCCAAGCCAAGTTTAATCCCCGGAAACGATGTGATTAATGAAATGCTGGCAGTCAGAATGGTAACGCTGAAGAAGCATGTGACTACACATCATTCATGTGACTTTCTGCTCCTTGGATATTTCGCTCTACATCAGAAACAATACGACGCTTATTACCACAACTCAGTTTCAACCTTAGGTGCGATTATCTTCAAAGTTACTTATAAATCATTTCGAATAATTTCTTCAATTAATACAGCTGAAAAAATTATTCAAGTTATCATTGAGGAACATCAGTCCAACACTGAAGAAGTTGGATGACCGTTCACTGCCCTTTGTAGTTTTCCAAATCCTCTCTGTCTGATTCAAAATAACGAAATCGTTTTGGAACATAATATTTGTTCATTGCTTCTTCACGATAAATTTTTACGATTTGACTGTAAATTTCAGATAGGGATACATTATTCGTTCATTAGCAACGCATCACGATTCGCACCTCCAAACAAGACCACTTTTCTCAGGGAGAAAAATACGCCCTTGAAATAATTACTTTCCAAATGCCGCAGCTTGTAACTTTTTTGGATCTACCCTATATATATATATATATATAAAATGTACTTCACCACCATAGGCTTGATTTTACATTTCACGGGCCAGTTAGTGCATGCGCACCAACATTATACGTCGTAAGCGTGAAAACTATGGTGGCGTGGATTACGTTAAAATATGTATAAACCTTTAAAATCATAATACTGTATTCCAATTCTATAACAATTTAAGCCTTTTTATTTAAAAAAAAAAAAAAAAAAAAAAAAAAAAAGTGTTTCTTAAACTTGAAATCAAATTCTTCACTCTGAAATTGTCCATGAAAAAAACGCCCTAAGATTTTAATTTTAAAACTAGTTTCAGACGGATCTCCTTTGAAGTAGGAAGCTCTCGACATTCCAAAGAAAACTTGCTCCCATCCTAAATGAGTCTCTTAGAAAAGGCCACCGATTACTGGCTCAAGATAATGGTCTCAGTAAGGCGTGCATGTGTTGTTGAATGTTATACCCTCTTCTGCAAGTCGTGTCGGCTTTCATGCATTATTAACGCACGGTTTCAGCTTTTAAGAAACATTTCCCCTCTCACCCCGGAAAGAGTAGCTTCCCGAATACATTAAGAGCGAGAATTCGGGGATTTTAATCGCCTTCATATACATGCAGCATTATGGGGATGTTTACGAAAATTTTAAAACGCATGCGAGAGGGGTGGTGTTTTTAGATTAATAATGTAAGCGATAAATAATCAGTGGAAGAGGAGGGAAATGGAATGGATTCATAGGTGGAATTATTCAATGTTAGAGGAGATTTTGTGGGTCAAATGTGTTTTTCCTCGATAGATTATCTGCGATTTTAAGTCTTGAATTATCCAAAATATCTTTTTTTTTCAAATAAAACAGGTGTTGTTTAATATTATTAATTATAGCTAAAACTGGAAAAAAAGAAAATTTTAAATGCTTACATCCATTTGAATACTTTTAAAACTTGATGTGTTTTGGTCTAATAAAATGTAAGAAAAATAATGAACATTAAAGGAAGTAAATTCGAAAAAGTTAATTGAGATTAGGAATTATTTCATTGATTTGATTTATAATTTATTTGAAGGTACATACGTATTAATTCTAATAATATTGTAAATTTGAACGAAATTTTCATTATAGCAATCATAGGAAATTACAAAGTTTGTATAAAAACTTTTAAAACCAATTGAAAGCTTGAAACAAAATCTGTTTTAATCACTTTTCAACAAACTATGATGTCATTAATTTTTCGATTTGATACAACTTGAATGAGAAAAGATAGTATAAAATACATTTTGCGTTGTTAATAATATAAATATTATAAGCATGAGATGTATAATACAAAGACTACTTTCAAACAACTTTTTACAAGGTTAGAGTGATATGATGAAAGGCAGTAAATCTGAAACGATATTTAATGTATACATTTAATCTTTATTTTAACGATTTTATGTGTTTATCCCTAAAATATTTGTTTCTCTGCGGTGGAATTGAATCTAATTATAGTGCACAAAAATGACAGTATAAGAGAAATATAAAAGTAGCTACGCATAATCCTACTTGCATCAAATGTTGTTTTCTAGTATAGCAAAGATATATTTTGCATCCATATGAAAAATTTGGTTGAAATGCGCGAATGTATATGTTGGAATGGGCAAAAATACACTGGAATCGTAGAATTTTTGTTATTAGAAAATTCTACGTAATCTTCGGTTAACAATTTTATTAAAAGTGACAGTAAACATTTAGATAAAACTCAAACGTATAGTGAGGATTCGAAGTATTAAAAACTTAAAGATACACTTATCAAATTATCTTATTTATTTGAATCCAGCTGCTCAAGATAATTTGATACACTTATCAAATTATCTTGAGCAACTGGATTCAAATATTTAAATAATTTAATAAAAATGTGTGACCAAATTCATTAAAAACTTTTTAAGGAAAATTTTTCATTAAACTGCAGGAAAAAAAATAGAAAACAATATATCCATAGGTGTTGATATAGCAGCATTTATGTAATCACTTTATCAGTAATGTAAACACGTACCAATCAATTCGATAATTAAATACAAAGACAAAAACAAAATTCTATTCTATTCAAACATATGATGCGTAGAAAGAGCTTAGACTTAATTGTAAAGTCAAACTTTTGCAACGTAACCATAAAAGTGAATAATCATAGTAAAAAACGAAATAGCCATAGAAATTATTCGCAATAAATCTAAATTTGTCAATTAATTAGATATACTCTAAGTGTCTCTATTAGTATTTGTAATCATTCGCAATCAATTTCACACACACTTAATGGCACATTTATTTTCTCAAAATTGAGTCATGCTAACATTTTTAAAGATATGGTCGTTATTTGGTAATGTACTCTAATATAATTTACCTCCCGCAATTAAAAATCAATTTGCAGTACTTAACAATGACACTTAGTTGTAAAGTTGTGATAAATTGTACATTTAGGTACTCTTTAGATTGTCGCATTTTCTCTAAAATGCAAATCGAAGTAAATAATAAGACTTTATTTTTCAATTTAAATGCAAATTATTTATCCTCGAGGGAGTTTCCTAGGTTGTTTGTCTTTATCTTTTAGAAAATGTATTCAGATTGTTTCAGAGGGTATCTGTTGTCTTGTAGAGACAGCCATTAGATTCCCTTTTTCAAAATTTTCTTCCTCTATACACTGATAGATTGTAATCGTTAGCTTTTTTTAGCTTTGGCATCTATCTAAATCTTGCCATATACATGGTAATTTCCCCATTCTGTAGTGCTTTTGTTTTTCTTTTCCATTCTGTATTGCATTACATCTATCCAAACATATTGTTTTAAAGTTAATTATAAATAAGTTTTTTAAATTTAATTTTGTACATAATGTTCCACAATTTTAATGATATCGTGTGATGAGCATATAACCCAAATGAAGTTAATTTTTATTTTCAGTTTTTTCACTTCGTAAAATATTTTATTATGCGTAATTGATTCTACGTCTTCGAGCGAATTCACGAACATTGATAGTTAATTGTTGACGCAAGGTGATGAAGGTGATGATATATTACAAGGTGATAAAGGGAATTTTCAATTTCGTATATAACAAGTTTTTTTTTAGACGCAAGCGAAAGAAAAGAGGGATGTATGGGGTACGTAGTAGAAGGTTTAACAGGCGCATAGCTATATTACCTGGATATTCAAATAATTTTGATGGCAATTGAAATTTAAACTCATTAATTGTCTTGCTAACCCGAAAGTACATTATATATATATATAAGTTTGTATTCACTCTCCAGCGAGAGAGTTACCTTTTTAAAGAAAATCAGTTCAATGTAAACTATTTCTTAAAGCTTCATCAATAAAAATGCATTTGCCTTTTTAAACTAGTGTATTAATTCTGAAAAGTATGTACAGCACACCATCAATATTTGGCCAAGATGCGTTAAATGTTCCTTTGGTTTACTAGTAGTAAATAAGTGTAACAAATGTAAAAATGTGATCTAAATATAAGGTGAAGGAATGAAAAAAACATGAACCATTGGTTGACAAGGTGGTGAATCGAAAAGAGGGAAAGAGCATATTAGAGATACTTTACCTGTGAATAGCAATATGAAAATATATAGATGGCAGAAACATCGTGATAGAAATATATAAATGGGCAGAACCTCGTGAAATCTTTCAATTGTACTCAAGTATTGTACTAGCATGAAATAGCTTTCTGGTGTGATTATGGTCGCATGACAGGAATTAAAACACTTTGAATGAGGAATGGTAGTTTGAACTAGACACATGGGGAATTCACTTTGGAAATTGTTATATAATTCAACACTCCTCAATCCACATAGTTAAAGAGAGTGTTGATAATATATAATTTCGGGCAATACCTCCCACAATGGATAACGCAGTGGGCGATTGTCTACATGATAATCAAGACCAGTGACGTATATGTAAAATTATCAGTGATACCAAGCATGCAACAAAACATCAAATAACAGCATCAATCAATGTAGGACTTAAGACAGACAGTGCAGCGAAATTTGATGTTAAGGGTATATGGCAGCAAAAGACCGACTCAAGTGCCTTTACTAATGATACTTAATCGGCTACAGTGACTGTGCTGGACTCATGAACTCTACGATTAGGCAATAGATGACTTAGAAAACTGTTTGGTCATATGAATCACGATTCCGATTGGTAGCAGTTGATGGTACGATTTGAATGAAGCACAGATCTCATGAGGCCATGAACCCACTTTGTCAATAAGACATTGTTAAAGATTTAGGTGTCTTCATAATGATGTGGGCTGTTTTTACTTAGCAGGGACTGTGCCCTTTGTCCAATCTGAATCCACTGATTTGAAATGGTTATGTTTAACTACGAGTTCTTGGAAATCATTTTGGCACCCATTCATTGACTTCATTATTCAAACAACGATGGAACTTTCCTTGATGATAATGTGCAATGTCACCGATTCAATGTCGGGATTGGTTTAAGGACCATTCTGGTCAATTTCTGGTAATGATTTGACCTTTGGAGATCTAGGAACCAAACATGGTGCCTAGATCTCCAAACATGAGTCCAGTTGAACATATATGGAACATGACAGAAAATTCAGTTTGAGTACAAAGTCTTGCACCAGCACCACGGATATCTCCTATGATGGATATATCTCTCCTATATAGTGGCAGAATGGCTTAACATTTCTTCACGCCCTTCCAACAAATGGTTAAAAGAAGGTCCTGCACAATATTAGGAATATCTCGTGACTTGAACATTCGGCGTATTATGCTTTCTTCAGAATTGCATTGATATTCCAACAGCAAAATCTTAAAATTTAGTCATTTTACATAATAAGGAACAAAATTATGTAGTACTTTCTTTTTATATTAAAATGATAGTTTAAATAAAAATTGTACATAAAGAGCCTGAAAACTTGGGATTTCAGTACTTATTTAGTATTTAAGTAATATAAAATGTACTTTTGAGATAATCAAAGGAAAAAAAACCCTCGAATTCAAAAACTAAAATACTTTTATCATAATTCACAGTTCGCAGGCGTATTTTTGTTTTATTATTTGTTGATGTACCATTGTTAAGCAAAACTGAGTATTAATTGTAAACCTAACCATTAGAAAATAGAGTAAAAAGTTCCCAAGTTGTGAGCTATTGTTTTCTATTAACAACTCTGGAGTTACACAAGAGCTGTTGCTAACGAATCTCATAATTTAGAGCCTCGGGAAATGACGACGATGACACATGAGTTGGTATTTCTCTCTCCTTACTTCCACACCACTCCATGGGTGGACTTCAAGGCTTCATTTGAGCTTAGTATAAAACAACTCCTGTTATTTATTTTGGGTCACCAAAGTCATTGTGGTAAAGTCACTAACGTTGGCTCACTTTTTGCTCACACGGCGACATGATTTTACTTAGCATAAAAATTTACATCATGTTTACGAGCATGCGCCAGAGAAACTTGATTTATGAGAGGGACCATTAAGATAGGTACTCGAAATTCACTTGTTATTGGTATTGAGGTGGTTCTCTTCAACAGCAATAATAGAAGTTAAGAGGCCTTAATAACTAGCCCGACGGGGACGTCTCTTTTAGTCTAGTTAAAAAAAGCGATTGATCATTTTTTTGGATCCAGAGGACTAAGGTTTGAAACGCCACCGGTACTCCCAATTCAACCATCTCTCTCTCTCTTTCTCCACGGGCTTGAAAACATGCAACGCTAATGTGATGACCCATGTCTTGATCAGCATAGCCTATATGGTAGCATAGCTTAGAGCTCTTTGCCCTCCTACGAAAAAACATTTGTCTCTGTGTGACGAATTAAGACAACCGCCCAGAAATCACAGACCCACATCTTTCAACTAGAGACCTATCAACTTTTCTTCGAATTCAGTGGTCAGGGGTTCGGAACGCCCCTGGCACTCCCAAGATCATCAATCGCACTATTCTTTTACGGGATTAAAAACATAAACGCCAAAGTATGCATAATTATAGACATGCTAAATACGGATTTTAGAGAATTTTTTTTATTTATTATCTTGGTTTATTTACTTCAGTCGAATCTTGTTTTTTTACTTCAGTCTACTCTTATTTTATTAACTTTAATCTAGTTTTGATTTATTTATTTTAGTCTGGCTTTGATTTATTTACTTTAGTCTAATCTCGATTTATTTAATATCTTCAGAATAATATCTTATTATTCATTCATATTTATTGTTATTATTATTGAAAAATATTGAAGAAGAGACAAGGACCCGAAAATTAATTTCTATCGACTTATTTCTACTAGCTTATTATTCAGCACAATAGACTCATGGCCTTTAGTGTAACTGGTACCCATGTCTTGACTTCCATAGGATTTGGTATAATATTTATATTGAAATTGCATGTAAAGTTTACTTAGAAAGTTCTCAAAATAGTCAACAGCAAAATATATATATTTTTTCTTCAGTATTTATGTAATTTTCACATAACCATTAAAGCGAGAAAAAACTATTTTGTGTTTTTTTAAACTTTCTTTCTAACATCTATTTATTCTAAGTGAAGAAACTTGAAAAGGGTGAAGCTTTGGACACCCAAGAATGATCTATAGCCCCCTAACTTCATCGGAAAACAATAAGACATCGATGTTGGAAGAATGAGAAAGTGGACTCTACAGTTGAACAATACTTTATAACGATACTGATGCAAACAGCGTGAGCTGCATCGATAACACGGCGATTTAGATGTTAAAGAAATAAATTACAGAATTTGAATGAGATTGAGCTGTGATGGCGCTTCTACAAATTTACCCAGACGAAAAATACCAATAAACTATCCACTACGCGGGCGACAGCGAAGTTTGTTTCCAAGTTTTTATCAACTTTGCATCTCAACTTCAACGTCCTGTTTGAACAAGAAATTTCTTTTTTTTTTAATACTTTTCTTTATCGTTTTTTTCACTCGCTTTTTCACTCTGTCTTCCGTTTTTCGGGCTTACAGTTAATGTCTAATCGATTCGGGACGATGTTAAGGTAGTTGCCGGATCTATGTGGACGCTGTTTGCATGTTTAATAAAAAAAAAGTATTTTTTCAAAAAAATAAATAAATAAATAAAATATTTGTTTTATTTCCGGTTGCTTGACATGAAGTAAATTTGGGTTTCGATTAACAGAATCGAATACAACGAGGTTAACAACTTTCTTTTTTTTATTTTATTATATTTCAGGAATATATCTAATACAATTTTTTTAGAGTAATATTGTTTGTCGTGTTTCAGGACTTGATCGATAGCGTAACAACACAGCAAACATTATATAAGACCAAATATTTTATGATTAAATCATTTAGAAAATATTAATTCACATAATAGAAATAAATTTATAATTTTATGAACAAACAATTATGATAGTCTTAAAAACCAATTTAAATAAAAAAAAATTCTAATGAAATTTAATAAATAAAATAACAAATATAGATTAATATATATAAATTTGCACAGTAAAACAACAGTTTATGAAGAATTTTTTTATATACGCTCGGAAGTAAAATTTTAATATTTAAAGAGGTAGATAATAACATTAATAAAAGTATTAAAATTAATATTAATTTTGAAACCAATTTTGATTTGTAGGAATATTTATATTTTTATAAATACTATACCTAAATATTTTTGGTTTCAGTGAAATTGAAAGAAAAATCGACTTTTTCATTAAAAAATTAAATATTTAAACTGAAATAGTTTTTAGAAATAGCATTATTCATAATAATTTAATAACAAAAATGTTATTATGTTGATCATTAATTTTATTTTGTTGCTATTTCTGTCATGAACTATTTCATTTTTAACTGATCCTCCTCTTTGTGTGCTTTGTATGAACTTTCATTTTTTCTGAGATTTGGGAAATATTATTCTTTATATTATTATTAGAATAAATGATATTCGAGGTAAGTAAGAATGGAATAATGTTAAGATTATGAATTCAAAGTAAATATATTTAATTTAAGTCTAAAATTTTTAAAGAATAATGTTTAACGATAAAAATTGCTTGAAAAAGTTACTATCATCTTCTCAATGCTTTCCTTCTAAAATATAAATATATCAAATAACATAAATTGTGTTTCCCAAACAAAGTATCAGGATCATTTGCAGCTCATTTTGGACTTTTTATTACCTTAATATTATGAGCAAATCCTTGCTAAGTAAGGATGGCATTCAGTTAAGACAATAAATTAAAAACAAAAATACTTTTCTGGAAAAACAATTGCATTCAAGTCTAATTGTTTTCAAAGCATATTGCTTTACGAACATTTTACTTCAAAAAGTTGTTCCCTAATTCTTAATGCTTCTTTTCTAAAATATTTTCGTAAATTTGTAATTACATCAAATAATATGGAATTGTATCTCACGAAGTGTAAATGAGTAAGATTTAGCTTCTGTTTTAGACTTTAAATTATTTTTAATTAAAAAATTGATTATTACATTAATTTATACGAAATTATCTTCCACAAAGAATAAATCAAAATGATTCAATTCCAGTTTTAGTCTCTATTATTTTTAATGGATTAAATTATATTCATGTTAAGTAAGAAGGTATTATATTCAAATAATAAATTCAAAACAAACATCTTTTGTTGAAAACAATTTAATTCAAATATAACATTTTTTTAAAGAATAATGCTTAACGAACAAATTATCTTCGAGTTCTTCTTAATAAAATTTAATAAACCACCCATACTCTTTTAAAAACATTAAAAACCCAATCAATAATTCGGAATTAAAACAGCTAGTTTTAATAGAAGAAATTAAGTTATTTTGCTTGTTCTTGAAATGTTGAGCATCTGTTTTAACACTAATCATATTTTGTTTTGCATAGCTGAGAGACTCAAAAACCGATCTAAACAAATTATCTTTTAATGTTTCTCCTTAATGGTGGATGCTTGAAACAGGAAAACAGAATCAATTACTGATGCTTTAACTTCTAGTGCGTTGTTAAGTAGCATTTCGATTATTAGCATAATGTTTTCATTTACTGGCAGTCATGGCCGAAATTAAGAAGAAAATCGGTTACGAAAATAATATGTTTCTGGAAGATTTAATAGAAACAAAAATGTATTGTTTTATGGCTGAAAACAATCGATTCAATTCTGCCCAAGCGTAAAAGGATTTTGGAGGTGCTTCTGAGAAACATAATGATTTGCTTTTTCGCCGTTAATCTTTTTGGATGTTTCGACTTGATGCTTTCACGTTCTAAGGAAGGGAAAAAATCAGAATAGAAAAATGAGATGTCTTAATTCTTATTCCGTATTTTAATCTTTGCCACTGAATGTTTTTCAAAGCATAAATGGGTATTTGTTAAGCAATGTTTTGTGTATTTTTAACTCGGTTTCTTTTGTTACGAGTTTTTATTGAAATATTTACTTACTGAAGATTTATTGTTATGGAAAATTTTATCATTAATTTTTTTTTAATTTTAAAGTTCTGGATTTTTTTTATTTTGAAATAATATGCTTAGTTTTGAAGATGAGTGATTTATTTTAATAACTTCAACCTCTTAAATGAAAAAAAAAAGAATTAGAAAGTCGTAATAATTAAAAATAACATAATTCTAATCAAGATTTTCATTTTAAGTTTTATTAATCAAGCAATTCAAAATGTAAACTGGAAAAAAGAAACTTTATATGATATTTTTATAATCGAAAGAAGCAAAATTTGCCTTTATCTTTTTGAATTTTCATTAGAATTCATTGTTAGCTTTCGAATTCGAATTATAGGAGAAATTTATACAAATTGAGAAATGAAATATTTTTCAAAAATTAAGTTTGTCAAACTAATCATTCGTGTTTAATACCCAGCTTGTGAAAAATGAAAAATTAGTTTCAGAATTTGAATGGTTTGCATTAATTAGAAAACCTTTTTAATATATAAGGATTTTAATTACTTCTGTATGTTTCTAGAAAATAAATGAAACTGGCATTTCATTTTTATGAGAGAAAACTTCATTTGTAATTATATTACAAGAAAAAAAAAACTATCCAATTTATCTTAAAAAGTATTATTTGTTTTACACATCTTTAATAAGAAATTTTACTTAAATTGAAATCTAAACTGTTTCTGAAATATATAATTCAACTATTAAGAAAAAAATAAGCAAATTATGATAGAAAAGTTATTAATTTTCTTACAGAATTTCTTAAAATAATGACAGGGATCTATGAGATTCAATATTGTTTTAGATTTGAAGCCTTTAAATATAGTTTTCATGATATAAAATCACCAGTGATATAATAATATAATTTAACTTCGTACACTTAATATATGCAAAATAAAAGAATACGTTAAAAATTAATCATTGGAATACTAATTTAATAAAACAGTATTTGGATTACATGGCTGTCAGAAACAAATTATTTATTAAGAGTCTATATATTTTTGGAAGAAATATTTTACCTCAATATATATATATATATATGCTACTATAAAAACTAAATGTTTTCCCAAAAAAAATGTGTAAAAAAGTAATAATGAATATTAAATAGTATTATGTATTTAAAAGAAACATTTTTATTACAATAGTATACAATGAAAATTTTGTCTATAGTTCCATACACCATATAAAAATTCAAATTGAAATTAGGAATAAAACTATTAGCAAACATTTTATTCATCGCTACTTGATGACAAGCGTGCACTTTTATTACAAATTGGATTAAAAATGCTATCATCAATAGATATGTCAGATAGGTCTAGTACAACTGTCGGCTTTTTTTTTTATTAACGGTCACTTTTATTTATTTATTTGTGGTTACAATGTCTGTTAATAGCGGCTATTTTTTGGTTTTTCAAGTTGCTTAAATAGTTCTTGATATTCTGCTACACAAAATATAAGATTACGCTGAAATTTTAATACTCTATGTCAGGATCATGAGAAAGAAAATGTTGTTCCATACTTTTAGCAAATTTCAAGTCCTCGCGAATTAAATCAGATGTTAATAGCTGAATTTCACTTACAACTTTTTCCTTTTCGACTTAATTATTATCGTAAATTGTTATAAGCTCAATCAAATCGTTCTCATCCGAACGACTTTCTGGAATAAATTCTTCCATGTGAGCCGTTTTTGTGTTGTTAAAACTTTCGCAACCAATTGCATTTGATAGAGTTATAATTTCAGGACACACAGTTGATTTTTGTACTGTGAAACATTCACTTTTGACAAATGCTGGCAAAAAAAAAATTCCAACAACCACTAAGGCTGAAGAACGAAATACAGTGTTCAGGTTGAAGTACAACAAAATGAAGAAAAAGGTGGTTATAATATTCGGGTATTCCCTGTATCTCTAGAATACAATGTAAACAAGCCATGAAATAGACATAGTCACTCATACACGTGTGGGCATAGACCGACCGTTTTCCAACCTTACACTGTCAAAATAAGAATCAAAAATCTTTTTGAGATTCGCGCTAGAACAAAAAGTTCGCGTAAAAAAGTATATTGGTGAACCGTGCTATTTCAAAATTGTGTAGAAAAAGACCGTGTAAAAGGATTTGGATATATATATATATATATATATATATATATATATA
>BMAW01122873.1:242554-252879 GCA_019974015.1 Nephila pilipes | reverse complement strand
ATATATATATATATATATATATATGTGTGTGTGTGTGTGTGTCTGTGCTTCTTAAAATATTCATATGAATATAAATTGGAATATTCGTTAAAGGCAAATTTTTAACGAATGAAATACGTTTCAAAATTGTAAAATAAAAAAACGTAATAAATCAATTATATGAACTTTTGAATATAAAATTTTGAAATTGAAAGACAAATAATTCTATATTATATTTATATTTTCATATGAAAATTTTACATTGATTGACACCACGAGAAGAACTTAATTTCTACCCATGCCACGATGTAACTGACTTTACTACTCTGAATCTATTTCAGTAAGCATGAAATATTATATCGTTTTAATAGGCTTTGGCAATGTCTATCTGAAGTGCTTTCCCTCCCCAATAAAGACAAAAATAAAATTTTCCTTTCAAATAACGAATAAAATCAATTCTGTTTAGTTTTCTCCTTTTCTCCTTGCGATTGAATAAACTCGTTCATCATGAAAATGGAGTCAGTGTCAAGGCTGATCCACTTTCGCATTAATTGAGCGAAAAAATTATAAATATTATGTAAATACCTAATATTATGAACTTAGAGAAGTATAGCATTAAAAGACCAATTCTTTTAGTGAACATATAACTTTTTTTTTAAAAAATTGCTAAAAAGCTTTCTTTTTTTTTTTCAAATCAAGAACAGACTTTCATTTTATTCAGAAAAAATATAATAACGAAACATATTTCACCACCAAATGAACTTTTCTTTTTAAAATCATTATGGTGTATTACAGATCATTTTTAACAAAATTTAGAGAATTATTGTTAGTGTCCTATTAATATTAATAAGGAATATTACCGGAAGTGAACTAAGTATTAATGATTGGCATGGATAGTCTAGGATATCTTGTAGGAGAAATTCCCTGTCTCTCCCTCTTTGTTCGACAAATCTACTTCATTATAAGTTGAAAATAAGAATTGTAATTCTTCCCACGGGAAATTTTATTTCTTCAATAAATGAAAAATGAAACTTAACTTATCTGCTTTTTTTAATTAATCTAAATTGAAAATAAATAGTTTGAAGGCCTCGCAGTGTAAATGTTTGCTTTACAGTTTAAAATTCTGAATAATTTTCATTCATTTCCAGGATTCCAGATTAAATATGATTTATAGCAGAATTAAATGTTTAATTTTTATACGAAGGGTATAGTAAAGTTATAATTATTAAGTTATTAATATTGATTGGTTTGTTTTCAGGAAGCTGTAAACTAAAGTAACCCTCACTATTGAGAAGATAGTGTTCAAGCTGCTCTGAGATCTTCAATACGATGACTTCTAAAAGGTCAAGAAATAGATGGAGAAATATATAACTATGGATAGCAATTATTTTAAGAACAGCAAGTAAAAATTAAATTTTCATCTTGATAATTTTTAAGTAATGATTAAAACCTTACGATACCGTGGGAAAATAATTAAAACATCATGATACTGCCAGTTACTTCAATATACCGGTTCCTGAAACCAAATATATTGGCATTAATAACTATATTTTACAGCATAATGTACAAAAAATCAATTAATTATGCAGAATAAATTTCCTGATACCTAAGTTAATAATAATTTAACTAAATACCTGAGTTACTTTTTAATAATAACTAAATCTTTACGATATCCCCTCGTACGTGTTTTGTTTCAATTCCATATTAAATTTAGGATAAATTTATTATTCATATGATATATTTTTGAAAATTAAGTTCTTTTCTGGTGAAAGCAAACATAAAACACATATGCAGTAACTTAAATGACCATGATTTTCAGGATTTTTCATGATTCTCTTATAATTTCAAAAGGGATCAGTTGAAAACTTAATATATTAACGAAAACAAAGAAGTCCTTTTGTAGATAAAAAATTTGCTTCACGGTTTATTTGAATACACAAGAAAGAAGAGAAACCTATGAACCACTCATATTTTCAAATCTTTCATTCCCAACACTCAAAATAAATCAATATTTTAATTTCGGGTATTCAAATTTCGAAAGATCAATAATTCACATAAATATTCGAAAGCCACTTTCATGAGCTTAATTAATTTCATTAATACGCAAATGAGCACAGACTCCTTCCTCTTTGAAAATGGGTACTTTCTATTGTTACATGGAAGTTGACGCCATTTCGCTTGGCTTGAAGTATTCACGCAAGGAGTGAATGCCTTTTTTTTTGTTTGTGATTGATTTCAACTTTTCGTGACATCTAGAAACCGGATGGTAAAAGGCAGCGAAAACTCTCGCTCTTCAAAAAGGAGAACACGCTCACAAAGGTGCTCCTTCAAATGAATAACTTCCTTCCAAAATGAAGAAAAGGTTGAAACTTTGTTAAGCAAATAGTTCACATGAGAATGTATGAGATTAATGTGCCGTGTTTATTGATTAAACCCTGCACGTTACGAAAATAAAGAACTTTGTTTTATATAAACCAAGTGTTTTCACATTGTTGCAAATTTCTTGAGTCCACATTAATGCGCTTTCTCTTCTTCATATTGGATGAAAAAGTCTAAAAAATAAACAAAGGCTTCAAATATTATTTCAGTTTCTTCAAGAAATAGTATTACTGAACTTCTTCAAGTATTAAACAAAAACGTATAACCTTGAAAAATATTGGAGAGAAAGAGATGAGACACATGTAGGAAATTATTAATTTATCGTTTCATACAAACTTACCAAAAATGAGAACTGCAAATTTTAAATTCTTAGTTGAACATTGCATTTATCTGTTTGTTTTGTTTTGTTGATTTTCCTGGCAAGGTGACTACATTTAATCAAAAGCTGCTCAAATAGTCCTTATAAATGCGCTATGAGAAATATTGGCGAAGAATAGAGATGAATACATATAGGAAAGTGTTCGGGTCATTACAAGCGAATTTACCAACAAATTAGAACTATTTATTATAAATTTTGAATTTAACATCATACTAGAAAAGTGAGTAAGGTACAGTATAATGGCGCAAGAACCATATACGGCTATGCTATGCCAAACTAGAGATAACTGAGATTACGAAGTTTGGAAAATAGAAAAAAAAGCTGTAATTTAGGGGGCTAGAAAAATCGAAAACAGAGAGATCACTAGGGAATCCTAGGGGCGGATCACTCGTGTTTACTAAAGACAGCAAACACCAAGAAACATTGCTCTAAGAGTTATACTATTTATTGGTTTGCCTCTTTTGAAGGTTAGTTTTACTTGTGCAATGGTTTATTTGGCCAAACTTCTCCAAACAGTCCATAATTAAAGAAAAATGAGTATATGTAATCCAGATTGAAATGAATAAATGTAAGAAAAGAAGAAAAAAGGAATGGAATGACAAGTGAAAATAAAAAACAAACAAACAGAGAAATATCTCTAAGGCATCGCGTGTTGCAAATGTTTTTCTCAGGAAAGAATTACTTAAGTGTTTTTACTTGCGCTCACCAGGGGTAGTGACAAATTCTGTTATCTCTTCTGAACTGTTACATGAATTCGCATGAAACATTAATTCTTTGAAACATGTAGGCAATTGAGTGCTGTTTATGTGCATGTTCAAGTAAAATAAATATATTAAAAATATTATCGACTTCAGAACAATATTTCGAAGCCCAGCACATCCTAGTAACTCATCATTCGTATTCACCAAAGACACCAAACCTCATAAGGAATAAAGAAATGTCACTTTCGACCACTCGAGGTAATAAATTATGTATTTAGCTAAAGAAGATAAGCACCCAAGTTGCAATGATATTGGCGACTGATTCTGTAACTTTGATAATCACTTGGGCTTGTACTTCTCTCTCTGAACTTCTACAACAAACTCTGGGGAATTTTGAACCTCAGTTCCATTTCACATGCAAAAGCCCTCACCATTCTATACGATTTATTTTTTATGACAACATTTTACATATTTACATTTAGAACCTTATATACGGCTGGCTCAAATTTATATCGGTCTTCACTAGCACGCTCTCTCTCTCTCTCTCTCTCTCACACACACACACACGCGCGCGCGCGTAATGATTCAATTTAAATTCGTAACATTTTGACAAAAAATAATTTAAATTTATAATTTTTTCCATTCTTAAACTCATAGTTTATTCCTATTTTCTAATCAAATTCTAAAGTAACCATTAATTTATGCGATCACACTCTCATAGAATTTGTTGACTCAGCTTGCTCATTATCATAAATCTGTCAGAAATAATCCCTATTAGAATGATAGACGCCAGCAAATTCTCTTGGAATTTCTTCACCTTTCCTACTCGAGTTACTACATGATTTGGAAATATCCCTAGAAATCCCCATCATAAATTAACATGAACAGTAAAAATTCGCACCTTTATGCTCTCTTCTGCGCCTTTTAGTTCTAATCGCAGTGGAGCTGCATCTTTTGCCTTCTCTATTTCCATTATGCAGTTACTTATTGCATCTATCTCTCATCAAAATGAATATATAATTTTAAGCAAGCGGAAAAAAAATGTCTGTTCATTTCACCCGGAATAACAAATGCATTTTTTCACGTCGATTACAGAGTGTTATATATATATATATATGCGTGTGTGAATATATAAAATCTTATTAAAGTATCTTCTTGAAGAAAAATCTCATCAGTGTGTTTGAGATGTCAACTATAAAGATTAGTCTAGGAAAATCAGCTTATATTTAATAAAGTTTGAGATTAAAAACTTTAATTCCAAGTATTATCTAAAAAATGTTTTCAATTTTCTAAAAATATTAATTAGTCATTTTATTACTTAATTTAACTTGACTTTTTTGTGTGAAACTTGATTTATTTTAATTCATTGTTTTCAAAATTATTAACTTACTATTTTTTTTTTATAAATATACAAATAAAATAGAGTTTAATTCATTGTATAGGTAATTCAAGTTGAGCCTTTTAAGTAATATAATACATCTTTGACCACGATTACCTGGATCTTTCTTGGATTGAAAATAAGCCTCGAGAAGATATAATTGTTTAAAATTAAATTTATTTCTCCTTAACAATAAAACACATATAGTAAATGAAAAACGAAAGACAAAATTGCGATAAAAAATATTCTTTATATCAGCTATACACTTATATATACAAAACAGTTATACGTTTCCCTTCATAAATTCTGAATATATATGTTTTAAAAAGTTGTTCCACACTAGAATTTCTAGTATGATAGAAGTACCATTTATTCTAACAATAGAATACATACCATTCCTCTCCCTGTCCATCAAGTTCTGGGATACTTCACACGAAATTGAACAGGACAGAAGCACTTAGCAACCACTTATTCCTTTACTAATTTTGTATTCTCACTCCCAGCGCTTTTGATCATATGGTCATTCACATAAGCACAGAATATTCAACAATTCCAACTCAGGAACACTCAAACAATTAAATGAAATGTTTAGACTTTACTACCGACTATTCATTATATACATGAAACGTTGTTTGCTGTTTAATTTCAGTCTTTTAATTTCAATAATCAATTTAAACTTTCCCATTTCTCTTGAATTGATTATTAATATAATGAAAATAAAAAAAAAATATGACTCTTATTTATTTTGATTTTAAATGCAGATTTAGATACGGAATAATGTAAATTATATTAAGATAAATTATAACTGTAGTTCATTTGAGTTAATCTGTTCAATGAACCCAGTATCAAATTAGATTAGTTAATTAATTAATTAAGTCACCGTTATATTAGAGTTGTACAATGAGTACGAAGATGAATTGTGTCATTTGAGATGGACAAGATCAAATGACATGGAAGATACCTGAGCTGGCATCTCTCCAAAATTCTTAATGATGTCACGTGAGAGGCTTACAGGTCTCCTTAGATCTACTGAGCAGCAATCTCCATTATTCCAAAAGACAATATTCGATAGAAGTGAAACTAACTCTTAAGACTTGGACTACTGGAGTGAAATGTTTTATCTTATTACTACGATTTAGCACAGTCGTATAAGAAAGGGGGTCAGCCCCATAAATTTTGCTGTTCTGCTCAAATCTGGATAAAATTAGTATGAATGTTAGTGGTTAAAATAGAACTAAATTATGGTGTTAATGGATTTATTAATTAACTTCTAAATGGAATTTTCAATTCTGCAATCCGATTTTTTTCAGATTTAATTTCAAATTTCGTAAGATCGTGCCTTTCAATTTCTGAGTTATGAGGGCTTAAAGAACACGTCAACTAAAGTTAAATAAGTATTTCACACACTTGACACTAAAAAATTCTACTTTTCACTGTTAAATTTTTCTCAATTATTATAACATTAAAATTATTTACAAGAAAAATATAATTATGTATTAAATATTGTTATGAAAAAGAAGGTAATTATAACAAAATAGTTTTACATACTTGGATACCCCACGCCATAATATCCATAATGTAAAAAATTTCTATCAATCCCTTCAATTAGTTCAGGAAATATTCAATTCTGAAATTTAATCCGACGAAACGGAATCTTAAGGGGCCATGTACAAGCTTATAAATCTTAATGATCGGTCCTCTCCTCCTACGATGATGAGAAAACGGGGAAAATATGAGTTATTGCCTTTAGGATATTTACCCCTTAACCATTTTCTCCCATACATATGGAACGAATCATCGGATTAGAATGAAATTTAAAACATGGGCTATTTGTGCCCTTTTTTATCTAATTTTGGAAAATTATTGCATTTAATAGCCGATTTTTTCTTTTAAAATCTAGTTAACGACAGTAATTAAATTAATTCATTAATTTACATCGTAATTTATTTCTTTAAATCATTCTTTAATCCAGAAGATAGAAAAGATATCAAGGGTGAAAGATGCTTAGGGTGATCAAATTTTTAACGATTGTACTTATTAAAGAGTATAAAATTTAGAATTAACGACAACCTGAATATCATCAAAATGGCAAAAAAAAAAAAAAAAAAAAAAAAAAAGTTGTGGAGAAATTCTTAAGAAAAAACATTTTTTCTACACTTGTGATATGACAAAACAAATTAATTCGATGAAGAGTGAGTGAATTTTAATGAAATTTAAAAACGCAAGAGCCAGATATGGCTATACTAAGGCAAATAAGATGTAATAGTGATTTAGACGTTTGAAAAAAAAAATGAAAAGAAAAAGATAAAAATTGGCTGAAAAGAAGGAGGGTTGAAAATAGAGGATAATTTCTTGGGTATCCCGGTGGACAGTCACCTTTGTTTACCAAAGGCAGTAAACCCCATAGGAAAGAGAAAAAAACACCAACACGAGTGAGAATATAAAAGTTACACTACTGAGAGGAATTCGACGGAGAAGATACCGTTTACAACAATTGAAGCTTGAATTTTCCATTTTAAATATAACTATTTAAGAAGACTCGTATAATGATGATTAAATTATGAATTTCTCTGAAATTCCTTTCTATTTCAATCAAAATAAGATTTTTCTCTATTAGTAAATAAAATTCAAATAATTATCGAGTCCATTTTCGAAACAACTTGAAATTTAATTCACGATATTGTAAATTATATCACTTTAGTGCAATAATTTCTCTTACAAACTGCTACAAAACCTTTTGTTAATATTTTCAAATTACGTTACTGCCTATCACGTTTATAATAGTGTAACAACATGTTTATATGCAATATTATTTTCATTACCATTACATTTTTTAGTATTATCCCTAAATAATAATGAAACTTTTTTCAATATAAGTACTGAAACTCACTATTTAAATAATTAAGAGAAATTTAGAGAAACACATTTAAATATGACTAATTTTACAAAGGCAATTTAAAAACTTGCAGAAAATAGCTATTGATGTCATAAAATGAAAGAAACAATCCATAAGAACAAATAAAGCAACTCGTTAACAAACAGACTTTGTTACTTAACGTCAACATCTCTCCCAAACAAACTGAAATTAAAAGTAATTATTTCCGTACATTAAAAGCACGAACCAAACTATGTTTAACATTACATGAAGATAATAACCACCTCTATATGAGTCTACATACAATTATCTGCATTACTTTAAAAGACAGAATTTGTTGTTAAATATAGCAAAGCTAATCCTGTAGAATTACTGTAATTTGGACTTGTTCATAGATATGTGGTTCGTTATCCCCCCAGTATGCTGTTTCTAAGGTTACCATTAAATTGGACTAAAACATGATAACCTTAAACCACAATTCAATGAGCAATGAAAAAAAATATAATGTTCGTTCCACAGTCAACTAAATTTGCGTAGTTGTCTTAAAATGGCCAGTTGGGTGAATCTTAACAGTCCTGGGGTCTGTTACTAATCTGTTTCAACCCTAAAATGAAACATCGAGTTAAACCCAAGCTATCGCAAAACCCCATTACCTAAGATAAGGAGGTTTTTTTTAAACTTTGCTTTTCACTAGAAACATTTTTAAGCGAGCGGAATTTGTTTACAAAAACTCTTTAAGTGTTTATGTGCCTTAATTGCTGTTCCATTCGTTCACAGAGTGAGCTAATGTGGCAATTCGAGGAATGTTTGAAAGAGTTCAAATTCATCTTCAGCTTTTTTTGTTTGTTTGAAGTATTCGCGTTTGTTGAAAAGGACCATGACGTGTAAGCTGTGAGTCTACGATCATTATTTTAACAAAGGATTCTGTTGAAAAAGCTGCACAAGATGGTACAGCATATAAATAATTAGGGCCTCATTTAAAATGTTTACAGTCTTTATGTCCTTCAGTATTTTACGTTTTATATATGATGTTTTTATTTTTGTATAGTTTGTGCTTCAATTCGTGGCAGCGTTCTTTAAAATGCTTGGTTTGAATACTTTGTTCTGTTAAAAATAAAGAAAATAAAATATCCAATGTGCAAGAAGAATAAAGATAAATTATTACAACCAGTTAATGTGCGCTAGTTATAATTTTCAGGCGAATGTGTTTTGATTGAGAAAATATTTAGTGTAGTAAAATGGCAACCAAATAATATTCAGGATTATTACCATTACAGTTTTTAACCTATATATTTAAAAGTCTGTATTTTTTTTTTTTTAGCGAAACTGTTTAAATAAATTTTTATTTGAAAATCAAAATTAATTTCATAAAATAATATTAAGTCTTAGTCACGTTTTCAAACTACCAAATTAATTCTAGATATAAATTCTACAATACTGTTTTATTCAAATACGTTTAAGAAAATGTATTTGATTCACTACATTTATAATAATTAGATGCTCCACACACTCGATCAAAATATAATAAACCACTCAAATAATACAATAATAAATTTCACGGAACATTTCAAAGCATGAAATACATTCAATATTATAATAATTTTAGCAATTTGCTTTCATTTTAAAGTTTTCCCATTAAAAATAGTATCTTCGGTTGAATTCAAAAGAAATATATATAAAAAAACGTGAATTATTCATTTTAATCTATGTACTCACTTTTATTATAATTTGTTGGACTTCATTTATGTATGTAGCAGTTTAAAAAATGAGATAAAATTAAAAAGGGAGAATATTGTGAGTGGGTGTGTAAGAATACAGTGTTTGAGTAACATTTTTTGAAAATATGTATAATATTTGATATCCAAAATATTTTAAAACAGTTCCAGAAAATAAACCATTTATATTCTGGAATTATTTTTTAAAAGTTCAATGGTAGCGCATGCTAAATTTCCAAACAGTTTTTTACAAAGAAAATGATGTGAGCATTTTTGGAATGTACGGAATTCAAAATTCTTTTAAAGCTTCTACTGATGAAATCCATCACGTGCTTTCTTTTTGTTATTTTAAACTGTAAATTTATCAGCAAGAATATAATGCTTAAATTCTTAAGCCTATTGTACAATTTTTATGATTCGCATGTCTCTTTTTTTCATTTCAAATGCTTGGCTCTGTTACATTTTGTTCTAACGTTAAATATATACTATAGACCTATGTGCGATGCATTATTCAATGAAGCAGTGATAAAAGATATAATTTTAACATATACTAAGTAAAAAAAATGGAAATGCGTGTCTCCTAATAAGCAAATATATTTATTTTTGATATTTAATCTAAAATTAATCTATCTTCATAAAAATAATAAATCTATAATTATTGAAAATTTGAGAGCATATATATACTGCATACGAGGAATAAATACATTCCAAGAACTTGTGCTTATCTATCAAGAATTCTAGTCCAAATATATTCAAATCATTTTACTCATAAATAGTGCGCCTAATACGATCTCATGGTGTCGCCAATTCAAGCCAAAAAGGCGATGTATGAGGGAAAATAAACTTACCAACATGAAATTTTATTTGATTTACTGATAAAATATACATTTTTAGGTACATGCAATGTGAAATCCATTAT
>BMAW01122873.1:218915-242454 GCA_019974015.1 Nephila pilipes | reverse complement strand
ATATATATATATATATATATATATATATATACTATTTGCATTTCAAATAGTTAAAGATTTAGTAAGCACGAAAGGAAATTTTCCTGAAAAAGTCTGATCTTTTTGAAGTCATTTTGAGCATTTAATTGTTCAATATCGTCCATCGTTTTATTTATTTCATCATTCGAAAGGGTATCTAAACAACCGGATACATTTTGTATGTCTTTCCGAATTTCCTCCTTCATTTTGAATGAAATAGAGAGGTACGTTTTTTTTTGTCCTGATATCTATCTATATATTTCATCTATCACTGTACACATAAAACATGTATTTAATTAATTTTTTTTTAAAAAAAAGGGAAAACTATTGATTTTGACATTAAATTCCTTTATTTAAACACTAAATCCAATGAAACCTTTACGTGTTACGTGATTTTTATTTCTTGCTAAGAGATAAAAAGTATATGAAATTACGAAACATTTGTTAAAATTCAGTTTTACTTCGTGTTAATTGATTTTTCATGTTTTGTGTTTTTCACTCCATTTTCAAAAGAAAAAAAAATCCTACAGAAAAATTTATTGGCGTTATACATAATCACGGGAATTAATTTCATGTTTATTTCGTATTTTTAAGCAGAATTCATACTGTTTGAAAAGCCCACCAATCTATTTTTTTTTTAAAAAAAAAAATGCCCTATTTCTCTTCAACTTAGAAAATAAATATAAAATAGAATCATAAATATTCAATTCATAAAAAGAGTTTAAGAATCTTTCGAACTATTTGACTAAATCTCGAACAGAACGATTTACTCAGCAATACCTGGGAATAAACCAAAATGTGGCATTCCACAATTTATACATTATTTGATTTTCAACAAATTTGTATTTAAAACGAAGGATGCAATTTTTTCCCCTTTCACTCATCGATGGGTTAAACAAAAGAAACCACATTCTCAACATTTCAGGAGAACAATTCTAGATAAGAGGGAAGAAGAATTTTTTTCCTGCCACATACACGCTATTTAAATCAGGTAGAACCAATTTCGTTGGCTGGGACGTCATTAAAGGAATTCTTTTCCCCCAAAAAGATAAGATGAAAGAGAAAAAGGGTGAAATCACAGATAAAAATCGCTGAAGAAAGTACTCCTCTTCCCATTTTGGTCGGTTATTAAATAAATTTTAACGAGAAAAACGTGCTTTCGTTCGCGTTTGTACAAGAGAAAGTAGAAATATTTTACTCGAGTTGGAAAAAAAAAAATTAAAAAAAGACACAAAAATAAAACATTGGAGTTTTTTTTCTTCTTTCTTTTATTTGCTCAATATTTCATCACGTCTCTTTGTTGAATTTGTGATAAGTTGAATGTATAATGTGATCGGGAAGACAAGATAAGTGGTCACATGCTATTTCTTTTTCTTTCTTTTTCAGAGGCATTGTTAAGAAATTTTTCAATAAACTGTTAATTTTTTCTCTTTTTTGCAATTCTACTTTTTTTTTTTACCGTAAACTATTTCCATGTTTCTCTTTTATGAAAAAAAGTGTAAAAGCACTTGAAATGGCAGAGCTTGGAATGTTATGAAAAAGAACAATGGTGAATATTCAAAGAATTTCTCATTTAATATTGTACCAAGAAGAGAAAGAATTATGCAACAAAATAGAATTTCGAAAATCACTCAGATATTACAGTACAAAGTCGCAAAAAATATCTAAATATTTTTCGTAATCAGCTTTATTCTAATCAAAAGCTCTATATATTATTACATCTTAGATTAAATAATTTTAATAGAATATTGAACATGACATTGAAAAATATACTTTCAGAACTAAAATAGCTGACTTCTTTTTTTTCAAATTTGAGGACACCAAAATGATATCGTGAGCTTAAGTTACCTAGCTTTTATTGTTAATTTTTTAACTTAGAATTGAGAAAAAAAACATTAATGGTTAGATTTAAAAGATGAGTTTGCTTAAATATGTTAGACGAATATTGTATTGAAAAGTTGACTACTGGAAAATATTGGCAATTTCGAGATACGGGAAACGGATGAGAATCAATAACTATGAAAAACGATTTGTCGAGTTGGTAAATATCTTTGACTGTGATCTCGAATTCTAAAATTTTCGATTTATAAGCAAATTTTAAAAAACGGATAATTTTCAGACCCTGGAAAATTTTTATAACATTCATAGGATACTTTTTTTAACATTCAGGAGTTTATATAACAATAGGACTAAAGTTGCTTTATTTATTTAAAAAGAAAATAGATAACCGAAAGTTTTGAGCAAATTATTCCTATTTAAATCCCTTATAATTCGTTCCTGAAAAATTTAATTCTGAAATCCTCACTTTTTATAATTGAAACTTAAAAGTTCTAGAAAATGCATGTAGTGTTAACATTTGTTTTCAAATTTATAGAATTTACTCTAATGTATAAATGTGTAGCAAAAAAATATTACATGCAGCATAATTTTCAAGTCCTACAAGGATTTTATAATAAATAAGCGATGTTATAAAAACGAGATGACGGGAAATGGCAAAAGAAAGGTTAATAAAAATTTTCAAAGCAATATATGTATAGTTTCCTTCATTATTCTATTCTCATACCAGGATATTTTTTCAACCATCTCCTTTGTCAAACAAATTTCTAGTTTCAAACCACAAATATATATATATATATATATATATATATATATATATATATATATATATATATCAGTTTACTATTTCTAATAATCGGAAATCCATTGCATTTCCTACGTTGTTGTGAACCAAAATCAATTCTGTACATGAACTCAAGTTCAATACGATATGTCATTGTGAATCCGCATTTCTGCATGAAACACAATCTACCAGCGAAAAAACCCCATCAAATTTCTTGTCTACCATTCAGCAAAGCGTATTTTATTCAAAACCGAAATGACTTCCTTACCTTTAAAAAAGGATGGAAAGAAAGAAATCTAAATCTCTACTTCTAAAGATCAATGCTTAAAGAAGACGGTTCTCTTCTTTTCCTTGAGCCTTCTCATCACCTTTACTCTACAGGCGACCTTTTCGATTTTTCATCGAATCCCCCATTTTCTGTTAAAGCATATCATTTTCTATAAGGTAACCTCCTAGAAGGAAAAGAATACCGAATGGGAATGAATAGTCGTAAGGGACGAGCAACGTTCCAAACATTTGTTTTATGGCGACCTCCCCAAATCTATGAAAGTAACGACATTCGTGGGGAAATATGGACCCTCGCGTATTTATATAAGCTCAGGCGAAATATTAGGGCTATTCCCTGAAAGATTCCCCGGGGCTTGAAGAGAGGATGAGGTTATTGCCTTACGGATAAAGCTATCCGTAAGCCCCTAGGTGTAGAAGTCGGCTGCTCGATAAGATTTATATCGTTTTCGGGGGTGGACGAATCGAGTGAGGTCAGGTGGATAAGGATTGTGTTTGTTCTAGTGGAGTTGAAACCTTCCGATGAGTTTATTGGAGGAATGTTTCTACCTGATTGACTTTTCTGCAATTGCCCCTGGGTCTGATTTTTGTTTGGAATGGGAAATCGAGAGTGGAAAAAGTGAGGGAAAGTTTCATGTACAGGTGATTGATTTTGGCATCAGGTATAAAACAAGTAAAGGTGTTTGGAACCATAATAAATACAGATTTACTATCTGTGCTGTATTAATAAATATATTAAGTTAAATATAATGGGATATTTATTTCATTTTATAAAAAAATTATTCATATTTGTGTAATATAGTTTTTTTGTACTGCATAATATTTAATAACTAATAACAATGCATTTCTGTTCTCAAGAATATTTAAAATTACATATTTTAATTAAAGTTATAATTATTTTCGAAAATTAAAAAAATCATATGTTTTGTTATTATAAAGCGTAGGATTTTCTTAGGTTTACAATTAATTTAATACAAGTCCTTATTTCACCCCCTGTTTCAATTTGTGTTGAAAAAATCTACTAAAATATAAATATTCTTCCAAATGATTAGATTATTCTAATCATTTGGAAGAATCGGTACTAATTATATAGTGAAACATCCAAGGAATGTTAAAAATATATCAAACACTTTTTTTTTATTACAACCACATTTAATTTAAAGAAAGAAGATCAATTTACATTTTATCAGATACATGGCATGAAACTAATTACCTCGACAGGCATCTGTATGCATACTCATCTTAAAAGTATCTGAAAGAGTACTTCAAAAAGGTCAACAAAGATCTGACAACATTTATAGAACATGACAATGAAGCTCTTCACAGCTTCTGTTTACTTTCTAACAAATTTAAAGCACTTTCAAACACCTCCGTTATCGAAAGAATAAAAAAATAACACACTTACACACATCCCTTGCTTCCCTATGACATGTTTCAAAACTGAAGGAGATAAAAATTGAAAATGTTCCCACACAAAAGGCCTTCCGGGCTGGGGGTTGATGTGACAAGAGGCGACCACTCCTATTGGTTTGGGAACGGTAGACGATCTGAATTTAAAATGAAAGGAAATTTTCACTGAGAAAAAATTGACAGGAAATTTACACGCATTATACCTTTTGCGACAGGTGCTGATGATGGATGATTATAGCATTGGGTCATCTTATGGTGCTGACAGAACCGGGGGAGGGAGTGGATGAGATGATGATGCTTCTTAGTGTAGCGGGGGAGGAAAAAATATGAGCCGCTTTACCTGGCTTCTAAGTCGGTCATAGAAGTAAGGGTCGGGTAATAAGAAGATAAAAGGAAAGCCAAGAAATCTTTTTGGAAAAAGGCAGAATGCCTCTGTCGGAAGGAGAAAAAAAAGTTAAAGGTGTTTATATCAAAAATGTTAGAGGCTAGACTAAAATAAAATTCAAGAATTTTATAATTTTTAAAGCGACAATATATCGTAAAGTCCTGACAATACAATATCCTTTCTATGAGTGAAAAACTTCTAAGAAGGCTTATAATCGAGATTGAAAGGACATAAATATTCCAAATTTAAAAAAAGAGTTTCGTATTTAAGAAAAAAAAAAACTATAATTAGCTTTTTATCATTACCAACAAAAATATTCAAATCAGACAATATGTCAGTCCTTAAGTATATTTTTATGATAAGGGACATGACACAATTTTACAGTTATTGGTTTTAATTACATACGTTTTCCTCAAAATGATTGCTTTAATACAAAATATTAATTGTGGTTAAAAATTTACTTGTAAACCTCACAATTAAAAATCATACTTTTAATTGTTTAATTAAAGAATTTCAATAGGGAAACTCAAGTTAAACTTAAAATTAGTGAAGCGATTTTCTTGGAGAAAGATATTTTTTTATATCATCAATGCATATGATAATATTTATAATTTAAAAGTAAAAAATCTCTAAATTTATAATTTTGATTATTTTCATATCGGGGTGATGCTACGTTAGAATCAAAAATGATTTTAATGAAAAAGTTAAATTGAAAGGATAAGAAAATCATATAGAAGTGACTTATACTTGATTAATAATATACACTACTGAATTTTTAAGGTTTTAAATATCCAGAATTGTTTCATATTCATATGTCAAAGGTCTTCGGTAGTTAAATGACATAAGAAATCCTACCCTCGTAAATGCCTAGTTAGTAAGTTTTTTTCTAATGGAAAAAGACTAGCACATTTTCCTTAATTTTGAGTAAGAAAAATATCACGGTTATTGATTTGAACGTACATTTCCTGAAAACAAACTTCCTGATTTAGTACCATGTAATGTTTTGAAAAACTTACAATAGCTGCTCTGAAAAGAAAAAAAAATCGAAAAGAATAAAAATCTAAAATAAAGAAATCTAGATCTGAAAAATAACTAAAGCAGTTACTGTTTTTATGTATATAGGTACTTTTAAATTTACTATATAGTTATATTGTTATAATATTCTCTCCAAGAATTCAGACAAATTTATAATTTTATTTGTAATGCCCGCAAATAGAACTTTTATTTTTTGAAGAATAAAATGTTCTGGCTGGACTTCAAACAATAAAACGCAGCTTAAAAAATGTTTTGGATCAAACTAGACTTAAAAAAAAACACGCACACTCACAACCGTACTGTATCCAATTCTGGGGTTTTTAGGAAATGGACACATTTTATTATTATAGAATTTTTTCCGACTACGTTCTCGAATTTAAAACTAGTTTATAATACTTTTTTTTTAGTTTTTCATCACTCATCCATTTAAGTTTACGGAATATGAAATGAAGGGGTGACTTACTTCTACAACTAATCAATCAACTGAGGGACGTAATCCGTTTTACTTTGTTTTTGCCATAAGCACTAAAATTCATAAGATGTATTCAGCATTTTATTTAATTATACATACATGCTCGAAAGTAAGGCTGTATTTTCTTATATAAGGGCAATTTTCATTATTAAAGAAATATAAAAATTGAAACAATGTTTTAAATACAACGTAAGCAAAAGTGCTTTTTAACTTTATTATCAAGAATGATACAGATATTAGAGTGAAGACATGCGAGGGAAATTTAAAAAGTAACGTGTTTTAGAAAACACATGGGGTAGCTGATAGATGTTTGGTGTTACTGTTGTGTGCCACACCATTTATTAAATGGTGTTTTTAACTTCTCAAATTATGAATAATCCTTTGAATATCGAACATAATGAATTAAGAATATATTACATATCGGAGCTACATTAAAATTATTTAAAAAAAGAGGTAATCAACTAAAAAAAATGGTCAAATTGGGAGACTATATTATATGTTCTAATACATCTTCATATATTATTAAGTAAATAAACAATTGTAAATAAGTAATCCTATTAGTAGCTCATCATCAGCACTAATAAATTTCCGCTTAGTTATTTAAAGTATTTGCCAGTAAAAATGTTTAAAGAATCTTACATACACAAGGCAGGCTCATAAAGTAATTGCTTATGATTATTGATGGTGTTTCCATGTTAGATTGGTGTTATCATTCCACATATCCATCGGTTGAACGGCGCCCAAACAAATATGATACAGATTTAAAGGTTAGTTTTGGTTGCTACCGCGTTGAATTGTCGTTATTTTTCGTCGAGTTGTTTCCCAAATGAGATCTGGATACATAATTACATACCGAAAACCGAGTTACTAATAAAAAAAATGCTTGTGGTGAATTCGCAAAGAAGGCGAAGTCGGTCTCATCTTCGGAAAAGTCATGGCAAGGATTTGCTAAGATATGAAAGACGTCATGCTATTGAACTTCTTGGAAAAAAGAAAAAAAGATCAATATGAACAATACTACTTATTTCCTTTAATCAAACGGATACTTTTTGAACCGTGTAAAAAAATAAAAGTGACTATTTTGGCAATCTCGAGTACTATTAGGCTTAAAAGCAAGATACTTTTATGTCCTTTGCATACGCATATAATTAATTATTCAAATCGAACTTTTTTTTTTCATTCAGGCTGCATAGAACAATAAATGCAAATGGATAAAGAGAGAAAAAAAAAAAAAAAACACGCGATCCTAGATAAAGCGATACAATTCTTTAAAATTTCATCTCATTTAATCGCGCGACGCCTCTGTTAAAAAAGAGGAAATGAAGAAACAAATTAAACTAACGGGGTTCATAAAGTCGTTAACTCCTAAGAAATACTGGAAATGAGCCTATGCTTTCGGATCATTTTTCTTTTCTAATGCAAGTTTGTATTCTTTTTTTTTTCCATTTCGCTCTTCCACTCCTCATTCGTACACTTTTCAAACCTATATCTCAGCACATGCGTTAAAAAACATATATTTTCTTTACCGTTCTGATCCATTAGGAACAGACCATACTCCTTTCCTGTAAATGTCCCCCTAGAACTTTAATGTATCCGGAAAACGACTTTGTGCAGCAATATATCATATTTCTTTCCAGACTTTTATCCCGACCGAGAGCTCGAGTGAGGAAAAAAATCCTCTTTTTTTTCTTTCGTTCTTACAAAGCTGCGTAATGTGTTAATTTATTTATTCTTTTTTAAATTTTTTTTTTGTAGAAGGTGTTAGAGATTAAAGATAAAACGAACGCTATTGACTGTGTATACTGCGTTAGCTATTGACAGCCCATTTCATATTCGAGACTCAATTTCCTGCAATTTATTTAAGAATCCTTATTTTAGAAAAAAAAATGAAAAAAAAAAGTTATTTAAAGCAAATGATATGGCTTTAATTGTGGTATGGGCTTTTAACTACGAAAATAACGAGTATCAACTTCAAAAGAGTACTGGGCGTACCAAAAATAATTAACAAAGTTAATCAAATTATTGGGCTTATTTAAAGCAAAAACAGATTTTTTCCTCTTAAAACCATACTTGATTTGATCATTATTTGTTAAAGTCAAACTGGGAAGCAACACAATGATACTGATAAAGGACCTTCGTAATTTTAATACTCGATTAAATAACGAAACCTTAACTAGTCTTAACAAAACCTTAACTAACTCGATAACCTTAATTGGCACTCGACTCTATAAATTCCCACATCATGTTAATGTGAGAACATCGAGTCTTAACAGCTCTAAAGAACATCGGTCTTGCTACACGATGGGTCTTAAAATGAAACCGGACTCAAACTCACGACTCTTCAGAAACCAATCCAGCCATGATCTCGCAATATGACCACTTGGCAACACAAGCCGTCTTTTGAAAACAAACTCAATAAAGTAATGATAAGTCACATCCAAAACAAAAGTTTAATTAATTAATTTTAACAAGTAATTGATTAATTCCTCTGAGGAGCAAATTTGAAGACAGTTAACGATGAAAATACACCATGACACCACTTCTTACCAGTCAAAAATGACATAATTTTGCATAGAAAACTTGAATTTATTAAAAAAGATTGAATCTGTTAACCCAAACAATCACATAAGGCATACTTTACCCAATTCCTTGCAAACTATTTTCAACAATTTAGTTTTGAGATTGTTTATTAACATCGCACTGAGGTGTAACACGAAGGTTATTCGAGACGAACCTCGAAACTCTAAACATCGGTAAAGCAATGAGGAAGACACCTGAGCCAGCACCTTTCTCTCCAAACTTCCAAACCACACCAACTAGAGGACTTGGGACCTCAAAAGATTTAAAGTGCATCAGCCCCACTACACAGCGGGTCCTTAGTGGCATCAAGGCTCGAAAACACGACTCGACGAAAACCACAAACCACGGGTCCACGACCATAACCGGCCAATATTAAGTCTTCTACGAATTCTCATTAATGAACTAGATGTGGCCCTATTCCTTAAATCGCAATTAAAAATGACAGAATAAAAGAACGCTTAACAACTGATCTGATAGGGAATTCTTTTTAGGCCTTGCAGTATAAGTCACTGCTAATAGTCTACAAAAATGGATTTGTCAGCATTGAAAGATGGCAATTTGAAAAATCCCATAACTCAAAGTCACCCAATCTCCACCAAAAATGGTTCATTCTTAAAACGCAACTAATACCGACTGGAGTAAAAAGCACCCAGCGGCTGACCTTCCAAAGAATTTCTTTCTGCTTCTATTATCTAAAGAGTAGAAAAAGGCTCACCTCGAGCATGATTTGATTGAATCCTAAGATGGCTAGTTCAAACTTGCCTTTGTCACTTAAGTCTACTGACCTTCGCTGGCGAAGATAACTTATCCACCTCTGAGTAAAGAATAGTCTTCTCAAGTGGCGAAGATATCTACCTACGACGAAAACTCTTTGCGAGTAAGTTGCGGTTGTAGTCGAAAAAGTGAATGATTATTTGTTACCGTCGCATTTAGAAGCAACATGAAGGCTATTGGAGATGAACTTCGTAATTTCAAACCTCTGTCAAGTGATATCTAAGCTGACACCTCACTCTCCAAATTTTCACACCACGTCAACGGGAGTCTTAATAGATTTAACGTGCTTCAGCCCTACTACACGGCAGATATTTGGTGAAATCAGGTTCGATCCCATTACTCGATGGAAAATACATCGGTCACGAGTTAACGACTATGACCATTAGGCTACCGCAGCCACAATGTAGCTTAAAGATAATAATTTGTATAAAAATTTGAAACCACACTATGAAAAGAGGTAAATATATTTTAGTCTACCTGGATATATAGTCATCTATATACAATGCATCACGATTAACATTTGATGTTTATGAATTGACAGACTTCCTTAACATAAATTTACAAAGAGCAATCACAATTGGATACTTGTCAAAGCTCCCAGGTTTCCTATTACATCTCCCTAAGATAAAAGGCACGGAGATGAAGTTACTCCTCCCTACGCAAGTCACAATTTGCTAATGCAGTTATTCGTTTCTTAATTATTTCTAAGAGCATTCGGTAGATTGGAAATTTTGATTTGATTTAATCACTGTGTAACCCCCGAGATCCATTACCTCCGAAGAATTTAAGTCACCACTGATGACTTAATACCACAGCAAGGCTGAGAAAAGTTTTGAGTGGTGAGGCGTTTTGAGGTGGATTTACTGGGAACGATTGTTCCGATAGTTATCATTATTTGATGATTTAAATTTAAGTCTCCTCCGAAAGGACTCGAGAGTCAATACCGAATTCGAATTATTAGTCATGAGAGGGCAATTTTGAATGGAATTGTGCAAATGGTGCAGTTTGTATAATCGCCCCCATTACTCATATGAGCGTAACGATAATTGAAATCGTTCTGATTTCGTAATAAGTCTAGGAATATTGCAGATTCGACGCAACTTATGAATTCATGGTAATATTGTATTTGAAAACTGAACTTGTGGAATTTTGCATGACATGAACAAAAATAGCATGAGTAAGCGAATATAAATGAACTTAAATTCGTTAATTATAGGAAACCGTTCAACAATGGACAAACTCCCTTTGTAGGAAAATAGATGGAAAAATAAGTTAAATAAGGCTTTAGTATAAGTTTTTTGAAGGACTTAACTGTCTGTATTACGTAACTGTTTGAGATATACAAATACAGAACACTAATTTCATGTGAATTATAGAGGAAAGCTTAGGTGAAAATGTGCTAGAATATAAACATTTTCTTACAAAATAAATATCCAGGCCATTGACTTACAAATACATAGAAATATTTAGAATTTTCATTGAAGGTCATTCAAAAGAAGTAGTGATGTATAGAGACTATATAAGCAAGTATTAAAAGTGTGATATAACCGAATGACAAAAAAAGATTCTTTCAATCTGATGTTCAATTATTCAATACAACAATCAAAATTTACATTTTAAATAATATATAGCTATATTTAGATATTAACAATTTGTACATCTTGAATATGAAGTTATTCAACACTAACTTAAGGAAATTAAAATGCAATTCTTTACTTTCTTCAATTGTTCCATTACAAAATGGAACAATTGAAATATGAAAATAACTGTCATACAATTAAGGAATTGATATTGATTATTTATTTGAATGCTGCACGAAGAAGCAATGAGAGGGCTATTGGTGAAGGAAGTCGTAATTTTGAGCCTTGGTCAAGTGACCGTGGCTCAAAGATCGAGTGATGTGTCAACACCTGAACCAGGTCAAATGATAACATTTGAGCTGGCACTTCCACACCAACCGAGAGAATTTTTGAGTCTCAAGAGATTTATTATGCATCATCTCCGCTATATGCCGAGTTTTAAGTGGCAATACGACCTGAACCCACGATTCGACGGAAACTGCGCCAAATCCGCGACATGACTACTTGGCTATCATAGTCACTGTAACTGAGGGAAGGAAATATAGTACGGTGGTTATCTACTTGCAGAGCAGAAAGTCCTTATTCTTTCATAAGATTATAAAAATAAAACTGCTATGCTCCAGCTGGGAGCATATTTTAAAAAGCATATTTGCGCTTTATATTGCATCTTAGGTAATCGATAAGTTAAACAAAGATCAGCACGGAAAGGAAAAACAAAAGATATTCCGATAGTGAAGGACAATTTGCTGAAGTCTATCTCTTTAAATAAGTTAAGTAAATATACATTTTGTTTGACGATATTAGTTATCAAATTATCGAATTCATAGCGACACAACCACAATAAAAAAAATTCAAATCTAGCATATTCTGCGTCATAATTACAACTACTAAATCAATATGTATTCATAACATCTCTAGCTAAAAAAAAAAAAAACGAAACTGATTAATACAGAGATTAAGACTAATTTTTGCCATCTTCTTTACTTCCAAAAAGAGAAAAAAACAGAATAAATTTCTTTCTTGACTTCACGTCAATATATGGTGAAAACATTTTGAATAACTCGATTCAGGTTGTGAAGTGGCTTGTTTTATTTACGCATATACCAGGTTCTACCAATTGCTAAGATTGAAAACGCACAGTCAGTATGTCTGGTATGGATCGCACCGGAAGTGGGTAAAGAATATGTGGAATGCTGAATATACTAAACCCCAGAAATGAACCGATAGAACACCTGACTGATACATTATGTATTGTGGAATGTTTTATGCAAGGGAACGCCTACCTTCTTTTCATCATTCAAAAAATATTCGAGTTCTGTATATACAGGAGAGGTGAGATTTATCTAGTAAGAACGGAGAGAGAGTAAGATATATTTTCCTTTGTAACTTCTTTTAACGAGTTTTCGTTCTGTTTTCGTGTTTTACTTGCCTTCTGTTCTTCATTTTGGAATAATTTATTGTATCATATTGAGGTTTTATTCATCTGTGTTTAACCCATTTTCGTAGTTAGGCTTTTTATGTGCGAATTGAGCGGCAAAAAGTTTTACACATTAAGCCCCCCCCCCCCTCGTCCAAAAAAATTAGCTTTTAACTCTGTTGTTTATACAGTTATTACATAAATATCAAAAGAAATCAGCACATAGTAAAACAATATCGATATTTGTGCATTCAGTGAATTTAATTTATTCAAAAACGTTGTAAAAATTCTGCTAACTCCATATTTATGCTGATTGTCTATTACAGGAAAATTTCAAAAAAACGAATACGAATACTTTTTGTATTACTTAAGAGGTTCCTTAATTCTGAGAATATTTCTTAATATTGTCCCCCTTTAAAAATCAATTTCTATGAAAATTATATATACATTTAGTTAATGAAAATTGTATTAGTTATTCCAAATCAGAATTATAGAAAAATTTATAGAAATGAACATACGTTCTTCACACAAAATCAAAAAAATCTGTACATAATAGAAAAATATTGATTTGTATGCATTCGGTGTATCTAATTCTTTAAGAAAAGCTATAAATTCTACTAACTCCAGATTTACGCTGGAATGTGTACTGGCATTTCTAACTTATTTATAATATTTACATTTGTTTCAATTAGAAAATCATTGAAAAAATTATTAATACATTTCCGAATAAAGTATCATATTATTCAATATAATAGATTTTTAGTGAAACAGTGAACCTGTGACTCACCGTACAGAGCCCATTCTGTACTTAAAAATATATATAAGTTATACAAATAATCTGATGTTCTTGCCTTTGGATTACTAGATTTAATTAAGAAAACACAAATTCTACTAATTCCTCATATATGTTGAGAAGTATGGCGTATTACGGTAATCAAACCTTATTTAACAATATTTATATTCATACCACACAAGAAAATTGCGAAAAAATATTTAAACTTATTTCAAAATAAAATTATTTGTTATTCTGTATAATAGTATTTTAGTGAAACAGGAACTGAAGCCATACAGCACCAATATCTAATTTCTACACTAAAAAAATATGTATGTAATAAGAAGATTTATATCATTCAGCATTCAATATATAATTCTATGCATGTAGGTTTAATTAAAAGGATTAAAAATTCTTCTAATTTCAGATTTATTTTGAGAAGTGTTATACTGTAACGATGGGAGACTTGCATTTTGATATTAATTATCTTGGGACCTCTATAATTCTACATTACCAAAAATTAAACCACGACCCAACCAAATGAAACATAATTATGTAAACTAGTTTGAGTGAAGAGGTGTAGAGAAGTGATGGCGAAAAACTGATACATAAGTGATGCTGAAGAGAGTAGATATGATAATTTATTAACAACGCACTGAGATACTACACGAAGGCTATTGGCAAAGTATCTCCTAATTTTGAAGCTCGATCAGATGACGCGTACGACACATGAACTTGTACCTCCCCTTCCAAACTTCCACATCAGGCAAACAGGGGGGAGGGGTTAGTTTCTCGATCATATTTAACATGCATCAACTCCACGACATTGTGGGTCTTTAGTGGCATTAGGACTCAAATTCGTGACTCAATGAAAACAATGCCTGCCGCAAATCCTCGACCATGACCACTGGGCTTCCGCGGCCTCATGAAATTGTTAGAAAGTACAGCAGGAGTGAGAAAAAATTGAATTGTGCGTGAAACATACTTGTGCGTGCGTGAACATAATTTAATCTTACAAGAACGAAGAACCGACTATGTTTGGAGGCAGCCAAGAGCTTTTGGAATAATACTTCGTCTCGGATCCGAGTATTAAGGTTAGTTTGATCTTTCATATTTCAGTAAATTTTGTCAGAAAACGTGCTGAAATACTTTGAATAGGCAGAGAATAATTTACTTAAATAGCAATGACAAATAAGTGCTTTTAAAAAATATCTAGGCTATTTTATTTATTTGGAATTATCTATGCTTTGACGTTAAGTTGTAAGTTCAGGTGACGGAAAAGAGAAGAAAAAGGGAAGCACCACAACAGTAGCTTGAAGTTATTTAGAAAAAAAATTATATTTATTCAACAAAATTGTATTTATTTTCAAATAAAATTAATCATGTATATTAATTTTAGAGAAAAACTGAAATTTGCGATTCAATATTAAGCTCCAGTCTTTATTGTCGATTTACCGCTCCCACCATGAAAAAGGTAAAATCAAATAATAAGGAGTTTAATGAAATTTTAATAATCTTCAAAAGAGCTAATACAATCTTAAATGTGTATGAGGGCACATAAATCCTTCTGCTTCAATAGTTTGTTTACGTCTAAAAAACAATTTACTTAATTGATTATATCTACCATAAAATTACTGTCATACGAAAAAGTGAAAAAAACCCGATTAAATTAATGAAAAACAATTTGAGAGTAATTTGATTGAATTTATTTCTTAAGTGCACCAAATATAAAGAGAATTCTCTGTTAGGATTTTTGAAAAGTTTTACCCCCCCCCCCAAATTAATTATTTTTTAAGGTTCATGATTAATAACTCAGACACAACCGTTAAAATAATTAATTCACTCAAAAGTTTTATTAAAAAATATGTATATATACATCATTTCAATGCTTTAAAATATTTTTTCATTCTTTTTTAAAGTTTTACCTTTAAATTGCATAATGAAAAGCACTTTTTTTTAAACAAGAAAAATAAAAGTGGTCATTAAAAAGGTAATTAAGGCATTCATAAGCATAAAAAGTTTGTTTTCTTAAAAAAATGTTGTATTGGTTTTTCACATCACGCACATGTGAATCAATTTTCCTAACAACATTCCAATAGTTAAAAAAAAAGAACAGTTTTGGATAAAAAACGCGATTGAAAAGATTTTCAAAAAAATTGGATTGTATTTCTTTGTTTACAAATGCATCCAGAAATTCTTTGTTTTGATTTGGTATTAAACATTCAATACTGAATGACAGTCAGTGACATTTTTATGTCATTTTTTTTTTTTTTTTTGCTTAGGACTGATTGTAAACTGACATGTATAATTGCCCCTTTATTTGAACAATAATTATTAGAATTTTTTGCATCTTTTTTTCCATTTTCTTACGAACGTTTTTAGAATATCTTCTTAAAGTTATTTTTGACGCAATTTATTGTTTTATAATTATCGGTAAATATGTTTTTCCCTTTGTGCTGACATATACAGATGGAGACGAGAGATAACGCTTTTCAATAGAATTTTTGAAGATAAATAGCATGAATTTAATTACTAGGAGTACCGATACATAGATGATAAAACAATAGTGTTTGAATCATGGAAATTTAACTCAATCTTTTCAATTTCAAGAATGAAATGAGAGATATTAGAAATTTGTGTTCATCTCAGATTTAAAAAAGTATCTAAGCTCATAATTGACTTAAGTAAATTACCTAAAATTATATCAATTAAATATTCTTCTAATGTATAAAAATAATTGCTGAAATAATTGCATTATTTATAAAAACTTTGACAAATTTAATGTGACTGTTTATTTATTTATTTTTTTTTTGTGTGTGCGCGTATTCAGTACAAGTTTTTTTAGACTCCCAAGAAATGCAATTTTATGAAACTTTATCTACATCTTCAGTTTATTTGATTCGAAAGCAACCGAATCCTTAAAGCGCATTTTTTGAAAAAATTCTATTAAATCCACCCTTCCAATTTTTCTAATCAATTCTTTCGCAGTGAGAACTAGTTAGAAAACGAACAAAAAGTTCCGCGGCAAACAAAACACACCGAAGCAAACATGGTTACATACTTAATAGCGAATCCAGGGCCGATATCGATTACGATGAAGTATTATCCCATTATATCGATTCGGTTACAGTTTCGAGACATTTTTCGGAGCGGAAGGGAAGGGAAACAATTAATCTGCCACACCACGTGACCTTGGAGGAAGTGGCGAAAAGGGTGAGGGGACTTCAAAGTGCAGATATATGAAAGCGAAATTAATACGAAATGCACGGTGCCGATATGGACTTTTCGGGATTTTCATCGATAATTAGCCTGGAGAACTACGGCACCATAAGTTTACCAATTATTGGTTGTTCTCAAGAAATCTCTCTCACTCTTTTTTCTCCCTTTTTCTTTTTTCAATTTTGAATCCACCGTGAAAATTTAATGCGTTATTGATGTAACGCAAAAGCTTTCTGGAAGAGTTTTGAAATCGTTGGGAGACAATGAAATGGTATGGCGAATGAATTTTTTTTTTTCGCTCTTGCATCTTAAGTGAAATATTTTGGTCAATATTGTAGAAGAGAAGAAAACGGAAAAGAAAGTTTTTTTCCCCCCTTAAGCTGAGAATTTAATAAGGTTATTTTACGATGTTTTCTATTCGAACTATTAAAGAGACATTTAGGAATAAAGTATGTTATATTACATAAAATAAGATGAGGTTTAATCCTTCTTGGAGAAATTTGATTTTGATGTTGCATTTGAATGCGATTAAGTATTGCAACAAAAGGTTTTTTTTTTTCTTTTCTTTTTTTTTTTTTAATTTTAAAATTCTTATTCAAACTATACAAATGAAGTTTCTCTTTTTCCAGATTTCCAGAATATTTTAATATTAGTTTATCAGTTTGTGACGTTGGGCTATTCGAGGTTTTCTCTTCACTAACCTTGGAGACTTTTAATTAAGATTGAATGCTTTATCTAAACAGCCTTTGCCAACCAAAAATGAAATGTGAATATTCAAATCACAAGCAGGTAGAAATGAAGTGAAACAAGAGAGATAGGAAATATACAAACTCAGCTTGAGAGTCACAATAGAGGTCGAGTGGTTCTAGCGTTTGGCAATTATTCCAGAGTCAGAGTTGGAGCCGAGAATTATTACAAGTTATTGGCTGTTTCGTGAAAGTTAGAAATCAAGACAACCTCAGTTTGACATTAGTGGTAAGAGTCTATTAATTTGTTATTGATAGGTCGAGTTAATATAATTAGTGCGTTATCCAAGGGAGAACCGGTTATATTTGTCGTTATACTTGCAATTTGTCAATAAACTTAGTGTTGAAACCTGTGTGACGTCTTATTGTACGCTTTATTGACTTTTAGCGTTAGTACTTTGAGTTTAGCTATGGCAGAAGAGGCGAATAGGAATTGTCAGATGTCACAAGTTTTTAAAGAGTCAATTTTTTTTAAAAAAAGTTTAAAATTCACATTTGAATTTTCATAGAAATTGTATCTTATCGTGACATTGAAAGGTAATTACAAAAATCAGTAAAATATATTTACTTTTACTAACTCATAATTATTAACATACAAAATAAAACCCTTGGCTTGGAGCTTCAGGTTCCTTGAAAAGATTTCCGTTTGAATGATCCTTTTGTATCAATTGTATGAAATGGCGATGGAGCCCTCATTGATTCAAGTCTTACTAATTATGAGCATTGGATCTAATTATGTAATTTATGTACAATTTTATACAATTTTATGAGTTAAAGCTCATATAGAACTTTCATTGCACATTATATTATTATTCCACCATTCCATATTTAAATGGTTCATTGGCTTTTAAATGTGGGAAATGTTCATGAAATTAAAAAGCAGGTTCTTTCAGAATAAATCTAAATTTATCTTTGAAACTCTTTAGCTAATAAAATATTTCAATAATCATTTATGTTACACAAATGTATGAATAAGCGATAGCTGCAATTCAAAATTTGCACAATCACAGGACACAGGATTTAAAACACGTAACCACACTATCGCATTAGCACATTTACTATCTATACATATAGTAACTGATACACATAGCGACTTATATATACAGTGGCAAAATAGGTGTTTTGTCTAAGGACAACTTATTTTGCCTTCAACTTTGGAGACTTGGTATCATCTGGTGAACAAATTTGTTATCAAGTTCACCTCTATATATTCAACATTATTACCTGATGTATTCTGTCTGATAATAAAACCATCTTCCTATCCTCTATAGTCGTTTCGCAAGGGAAAAAAATAAATTCAACATTTTCATAAACTCCATGTATGCCAGGGTATTATAAGGTGAAAATTCGAGGTATAAGGGGCAATCAAAGACGTAGTGCTTTGAATTTCCAACAGCCTAACAAGGACTGATGGTAGAGCTTTTAATGTTTAAGTGATTTATACCAAATAGAATGGTCAGTAGTTGGTTGAGAAATAGACTGGGAATGTGTTCCCAATTTGCAATTTAATTTTTATTCGAGGTAAAAGGAGCTGAGTATGATTTCCAGTGACACAATATTTATAGTATGCATTCTGTCATTTTTCGAGCATGCGCTTCAGAAAGGAGTGGAGAAACATCCAGTCTCCTTTCTTAAAAACTGGCCATACATAATTGAATTCTTTAAAATGCTTTTGATGTACTTTTACTATTAATGAAGTAATTATTTTGATGCATTATTTTTTAAATTTTGTTCAAGTAATTTGAGATTTATTCATTTTAATGGTCAGATTTCTTACGGAAAAAAAGCCTTTTATCTTATTAAAGATAAATTTTTTTTTAATGATTATTAGTTCAGTCCATATGAAAGAAAATTCAGTAGTTACAACCTCTGCCTGAAAAGTGGTATGTGTTACATAAAAGTTATTTTTCTATAATTTACACTTTTTTCATCAGTGGAATAAATTTAAATGAACTAATTAGTAAAAATACTTAGATTTTGCTAAATAGTTTTTTTAAAAGTGTTTCCTTAAAAAGAAAAAAGTGTATTTGGATAGAAATATCTCAAAAGATATCAAAAAGATTATTCTTTTAGTTCTAAATCTTTTTAATTATTGCTCATACTCATACAGGCCCCCATATTATATGATAAAAAAGGATTTTAAATTTCTGTTATATTTTTATGACTTTATATGTTATTTTCATATATAAATATCCCAGCAAGAGATTTCCAAAAAAAACGTGACGTAAGGGAGGTTTTATTTCTGAAAGCTTATAAAGGCTAAAACTACTTCGTATTTAGGAAACACTATTATAAATAAAAATTTCTTCACAAAATTTCGAACAAAAATATTTTTATATGGATTGTAGAAGCGACATACATGATCCTAAGCAAATAAGGAATTAGGAACCATTAGCGTTAGAGAGAAGATGTTAATTGTCTATTTATTTTTTATATAATTACAAATTATTCAAAAGTTCTATATAAAATAATGTTATTTCCTTTTATTTTTTGTAATAAATTTTGAAATATATGCATATACATATATATCGATTCAAACACACAATAATAATAATAAATAAATAAGTTACAAATATTTTAATATAAATGCAATTTATAAATTTAAATTCATGCAATGTTATTTTATAAAATAAAAATTCAGACTATACAATTCAAAGTAATTATTATGAAAAATGTGAGAGATAATTTTTAAAAAAAAATCTGCATATCGAACAAAAGACTATAATTTAAATGCTACAGATTTTAAACTTCATTAGATCAAAAGTAATCCATATGTAAATTATTTTCAATTTTAAAATTGAAAGAAAAAAAGAATACGTGGCATAAATTAAGGCAATGAATAAAAAAAAATCCCTACTTCGATTATTTATATATATATATATATATATATATATATATATATATATATATAAATCACATATAATATAACTTTAACTATTTATCTGAAACGTATGTATTTTTGTAAACAATATCTTACAGAACCATAAAGATAGATAAATTAAAGTAATAAAATACTTACATGACTTTTGCTTTATTCATAAATAAAATATTCTCTCAGTTATTTAATGCTATCCTTACATGCTCAGTCATCACTCAGAAAATATTAATTCAAAATCATCGCTAAATATTTCTTTTACAAATACATTTCCCATTTATTCCATATTTGTGACAGAATGTTTGAGATGTATTATATGTGAAACAAAGTTCTAATTGAACTGGAACTAATTGTTGGTCCAAAGCAAACGGGAAAACGCAGACGAAAAGAATATTCGCTCTCGAGTCACACATGTGGCTTATTTTGAGATCCTTTAATTTGTCGTCTGCAATGACGACACATGTTGTCTCCCTCCCCCTTAATTAGAATAACGACTTCCACGGTGATACGAAACTTAATTCCTGAAAAGCAGCCCTCTAATCTCCCGAAAAGTGTTCCAGGAAGTCCAGAGATGCGCATCAGGTTAGAAGAAAATGACTGCATTCATTTTCCGGAATGTGTAGTTAAGAAACGCCGATTCTGAAACCGAGATGGCTCCGTTAATGATTTATTACATTGCCATTAATTAGAAAGCAAACACGAATTATTTACGATAAGATATTTCTTCGTTAAACCAGGGCAGCTTTTACAGAAAATGTCAGATTCTACATGTGAATTTAATATTAAAAGAATTTATTTTTAAAATGCGTTCATGATGAGTTGATGAATCTGAATTAGTAAATGTAATGCAGGTTGTATACCACTATTTTTATGCTGTTTATGAAATAAATATTTACATTAGCTGAATAAATATCGATATCAGGATATAACTTAGTAATTAGAGGGTCGGGGATTCAAACACCAATTCCGTCAAATATTGTTAAACGGTATAATATGGTTACGGATTGTTAAATGTAGTTAAGAATCAACGTCTTCATTTTTAATGGAAACTATGTATGGAAATTAGGACAGAAAGGTACGTATTGAAACATCATCTCCTGATATCGCCATTTAGCTTAGAAATCAGAGATTTGAGGATTCAAATCGTGGCACAGCCAAATGTTGCCAAGTAGTATGATAGTGTTACGGCACATTTAATGTAGTTGAGGATTCAAATTTTCCTTTCCTTATGGAAAATATGAATCGAGAATGTAAATTTTAAATTCAAGCATCATCTCATGATCTTGTTGAATGAGTTCCTAAGATAATGCCTAGGTTCATTGATGTTGTATTTCATTAATAAAAACAAATGAATGAAGTCAGGATGGTTTAGCGAAACGCGGTCGCTAACCAGTGCAACACTTTCTTTGCTAACATGTCAAGAAAATTATGAAGCTGAATGATTTAATAATTTATCCCTTTTTAATTAATGAGCCTTATCTATATACATAAAAATTGCACCTTTAAGTTTACTGTTTTTAAAGACTATTTGAAATTTTAAAGCTTCTACATACCATTTTTTTTCCTTTCTTAAGATCGGAAATAATTCATCAAAAAAGAAAATATTGAAATTTTTCTTATTGCATTCTGTAATCTATTTTCATGCATATTATTAACTTCTAATCTTTTATTAATAATCGTATACCATTTTGGAAGAAGCTCTAGCTTAAAATTATTCTCTTCCTCTCTTAAATTACGTTGAAGTAGCTGAGTGGTCAGAGTCATGAGATCATGACCTGTGTTGTTTCCGTCGAATCATGCGTTCGAGATCTGATTCCATTTACTTTTTAAGTGCAGAAGTACCAAAAATGTGTTTATTTTAATGTAAAGTTTGAAAAAGAATGTTACAAAATACATAAAAACAGTATTTCTTTTATCGAATTCCGACGATTTATTATGTTCCCTAGTAAGGCTCGATACAGTAAGTACGTAAGCAGACACTGACGGTGCTACAATCATGGATAAACTGTTAGTAGAGGGTAACGGTGCGCATAAATTTAGTCTTTATACTTTGGTCAGTTGTGTTCACTAAAATGCAAAATGCCAACGCGTTTCCCCTAAACTCAATCATATTCTATTAATATAAAACCTTTCCCCGCAATTTTTCATTGCTCTTTGTTGGATTAAGTCCAGTTTTTTTTTTTTTAAATTTAAAATTTTTCAATATGAAGGGTTTATTTTAACTTGAAACTATCTTGCAGTTACTTAAAATATCTACATTTAAAAAATGAAAAACGTCTTAATCTATATTGAAAATCTAAATAGAATAAAACTTTTACGTAAATAATATTGCAGTTGAACTCTTTTTTCCCCTGTAGCAAAAAATTTAAGGTAATTGCGAGATGCAGCCATAAATGAGCGAACAATTTCCTCTACTTTATTAATATTAGTAATAACAATTAGAGAAATAGCTAACCATCTATTCACCTCTCTCTCTCTCTCTTTTCGGTTCGAATGCTCAAATGTTTATAAAGTAGAGAGTGTATTTTTTACACTAATTGAATGTTATCCAGAGTTCTTTTCTGGAATAAAAATTTTATTATCGAATAATTTGTCGATTACACATATTAAAATAACTCAAACAAAAAATTGGGAGAGGACAGAGTTTATTTTAATCTAATTTTAGTTTTGAAGGAAAGTTCGGGCCTGACCCCCAACATAGATGTTATTTTATCTAGACATCTTGTTTCTTTATAAATAATAGCTCTCTCTCTCTCTCTTTCTCCTTACATAAATATTTCGGGCCAGCACTGGCAATGCCCCTGTCGTCTGGGTTATGCGTGATTTCATACATATTTTAGAACTTTACAGGAAAGTAAAATGCATGTATGACTCATTATATGAGGCCTATTTCCACACAATGAGCAGTTTGTTCCAGTCATTAGCAATTGGTTTAAGAAGGAATCTAACGTAATTAGAAAAAGAAACATTAAGAATTTTTCTCAATAAGATAACTTCAATATAGATAACCAATCCTTTTTAAAATTCTTAAAATTGTGCATTTCAAATGTCTACGCATTTTCTCATATCTGAGTTTCCTTTAACACTCATGAAAAATATTGATGACTCAGAGCGAGACAAATCGAAGCAAAGACAGAAATTCTTCCTTATGACCTTTAAGATCGATTAGGAAATCCATTTATCTCAATAGAAAACTACATTTAGAAACAAAGATATACTTCAGTAAGATCATTCAAATAAAATAGATTCGGAAAGGCAATTTAACTCGTGATAAATTGGTTTGTATATCACCCATTCCGATTGGGATAACTCTCTTTTAAGTGATGGTAAAATTGAGAGATAGACGAATCC